>JAQIWH010004486.1:0-16889 GCA_034695005.1 Cryptops parisi | reverse complement strand
CTGGACTTTGTAGAACAAATGTTATGGTTATGTCAAAAATACATCGTGTTTAACTACTGTTCGACTTACGCGGTTTTCTACTCACGCGGAAACCTCCGGAACCAATTAACCGCGTAAGTCGAGGACTTACTGTACTTGACATCTAATGCCTTTTCCGTTGTTTATAAAGACGTCAAACACTCGAATGCATGGCATTGCTGAGATTTTTCGGTTTAGAGTCCAGTAAACTCTTCATCAATGGATGATGTGATGTGACGTTTAAGTCACAAACAGACGAAAACTGTCAAAGACCATTGTACACTTCCCGACTAACCATTTTGCATAGATTTTATGCCAGGTTTAAGCCAGGAAGTCGTGCTAGCAAAGTCGTGAGGCGAATATTTTTTTGCCAATAACCACTGTAAGGTCAAACTTCAGACCTTAATTGGTGCTTTGAAATGTTGGAATGTCTAGTGTTCACCACTAATCTGCATTCGAAGAAGAAATAAATACGCTTCTAAAGTTGACTAATAGCCTCTAAACTTCTGTCATCCTGTAATGTCCACCAACTGCATCCATCATGCAGTCCATCAAAAACACGCGCTTTGCTTTCCGCAAATTGTGCCAGTAGCCGGCAAAACTATGTCATTCAAATTTCAGATTTCCTCATCAGAAAATGTAAGTTTTTCATTCATGTTTCATTGCATGATCTGACAACTCGTGTTAATCACATGCATTTGTTCTGATGTTAAGGATGGTGTTTTGATCATTTTTTGCAAATGTTACGTAGGGGCACATTTGCATATGATGATGCTCAGTCAACTGTGACATCTTTCCACCAAGTTCATCCGAAATTTGTCGCACTAACATGTCTGGTGTCCTGGCTATCTGCACAATCTTGCAGTCTGTTCGAGACGTTGGAGCTTTTAGATCTTCAGCCGAGGTGTTAGGTGTCATTTTTTTAGATGCTTTTGTTCATTATTTATCTATTGTTTTAGGTTGGTTTACAATGTTTGACAATTGCGCTTCGGTTGTCAATCGCCATATGATTTATTTCTCCATCACACGAAAAGTCTTTATTCCAAGGCATGGTCGGTCTTATTCAGTTCCAACCATGGACTGAGATTACTTAATACGATTATTTAGGCATATAGTGCATTGCGTTTGCATGTGAATACCAAAATCACCCAATAACCTCTATCTGTATTCAGTTCGAAGGATGGAAACATACTTATGAAACAGGGCTATTTCACAAAATTGTGTATAATTACCAAAAAATGGTTATTTTGATTCCCAATTTGTGCAGTATTTTTTCTTTTCTATGGGAGCAGATAAATATGCACATGATTTACAAGTGTGGTTGTTAGCTTAAAAAATGTGTCGGAAACAAACTTTTTGAGACGGACCTTAATTCAATACTCTATAAGTAAAATTACAAAGAATAAAAAAGTCTATATTATATTATGAATTTCTTTAATTTTGCTGTTAATGTTTTAATGCTTCTACTGTTGCAATTAGATTTTTTATATTAAAAATTTGATATGCACTAAAAATGACAGCTTTAGAATTATTTGTTGCGCATAGCTATTTTGAATGAACTTTATTGTTGATTTGATTTGAATCGATTTTATTGTTGCTTTGTGAATCTATTTGTTGATCACTTATTGATTGTATTGCTGAAGGTGTGAGATATGTATGACATTAACGTATATGAAATAGTACTACAAAAAAGGAAATATCCATTCATATTTTTAATTTTTCAGTACGGCACCCATTTGTTTAATATAGCCTGTAAATGTAAAAAATTTCAATTATTTGAAGAAAAAAAATGAGATGATCATAATATGGGTAATTTTTTAGTATTTGCTTAACAGCTTTATAAAAAAGATATATAATACAAATGAATACAAAATATTGATGTATAATACAAATAAAAGTTTAAAATTAAGCGCCGTTTAGCAATTTGTTTGCTCTTTTGCTATAAATGATTTAAGCAAAATGTTATAATAGCGGCATATTTTTGGCTACACATTACAATGTTACATTATTAAAAAAAATCTTTTGCCATTTGAATATCTAAAAAAAATTGATTGTTCATGGCAAACATTTTTGGCAAATCACGTTGGCATTTTCGTGAATATTTTTGCTGTTAACTAACAGTTATTAAAATCTATTTATTTTAATCTATCAACTAATTTCTTAATATAATTTTATTCACAGTCGCATATCTCACATCTTAACATGTTGTAATGGGTTGTTGTTGCCATTTGATTTATTATGCTTTTGTCCAAATGTAATTCAAATGAAGTGAAAGTTCACACTTGTCGCATTGACTTTATTGCAAATATTTGCATTGTATACTTTTGTATACCAACTTTGAAAGACCAGTATGATCTTAAATTATCAAACGTATACTTAAATTGGAAGTTTGATATGGTCTAAAATAAAAAGCATTAGCTTAGTATGGAACAAACAATACAAATGAAATTGAAGTTCCATCCACTACTTGGTTTTTTGGCTCTCGTACATTACTAACCATCAGGGGTAAACCTACTATACGCGAATATCTTTTTTTAATATACATTTTATTTTTAGTTAATTTACTTGAATTTAGATATACATACAGTACCTGTTTATACAATATATACTGTATATATACAGTATGTATGTATACTGTATAAGTAAATGCATAAATGAATAAATAAAAAAATAAATATCGGTATTGCCTTCTCTTTAATAACTTATTGTTATATGTCCCTTTAGCTTCTTGAGCCGAACTACCAGTAGTGGGTAACTTTTCATAACTCGAAACCATAGCTTGTTGTTATGGTCGAGTTTTGAGGTGCCATTGTCTAACAATATCAATTTGCAGGTGATCGAGTCTTTGGGTGATTTATGGAGAGACGCTAGCTGGCCTTTGCATTGCACTTCGCATTGGCCTTGCCGTCTCACTACTTACGGCCGTACTCTTCTGAATCGCTCAATTGATTCGCAACGGGAAAGCCTCCAGGATATCGGATTTTCCCCATAATCCCCCTTAATTTTTTAAAATTATTAACTGTTAGGACTTACTTGGAATCGTTATGTACGGATCAACGACAGTCCGGTTTTAATCACTTTGAAAAAATATGGTCCTTTTTTTTAAGTGGTTAGACAAATGTTGTTTGATTTCGTGTTGGAAACGTAACGTAGACAGGCTTGTTAGGTTTGCGATGTTTAGATTTGTTAGGTAGCTTTTGCCTGTCGCCTGAGTAAGTGTAGTTAGATTTAAGTGTTACATCTGATCCCTGGACTGGCCAACTATAGCTTTATATATGGATGGTCCCCATCATCCTGTTAGGTTGTGTCGCCATAAGCGAATAATGGGGAATAGTTTACTTAGGTAGATCTTTCTTATTGTATAACATCTCGTTTCTTCTTTCCTATGTATAAATTTTTCTCTATCAAGTCAGTGTTAGATCGTGTAGGTTTCACGTGTATTGAAACTTTCGTATTAATTTGTTTGCATCGAAGTGTATTGACTTCTTGCTGTATTTCAAGGTTTCAATTTCAACTACAACATTTTTTATCGATTTTACAATTGCTTTAGAATTTTCTTTTTAATTTTTAATTTTGCTGATACATCAAAACATGTTTGCTTTTGTAGGTATGTTTTAAGAAAATTTGTTATTTTTTGGTTCTTGAGTTTGTTGGTTTTTGGTTCTTAATATGACGTTTATCTGACGTCATACACGTCTGAGTAGTTTTCGAGCTTTCGGTCAACATGTAAACGCAACTGGAAGTAATAAATAAATAAAAATTACATTATCATATAATATGAATTCATTTTTTTAATAAGCAATCGAACTAGTAATTAATCTATTAGAAAATTTTTTTTTGAAGACTGCTATAGGCAGTGACAACTTTTAAGTGAAATTGATATGATTAAACAGGTTTATGTTAAATCTGTACACATGTTTCGGCGTTATAAGTTCCAGTTGCCAAATGTTAGGGCATTTTATGACAAAGGTAGTGTTGGGATATAGGTAATAGATGAAATACTGGTACATACATGTACCGGTATTTGAGATTTGAGAGAGAGAGAATGATTTGAGAACATGACATTTAAATGTAGTGGACGTAGAGATTAATAAAGTGTTGTGAAATTAAGATTATTGATAAAATTTTGTAAGAAAACTTAGTGGATGCTGGTCATGAACCCCACGTGGTGGATGCTAAATAGCAGGGCTGTAGCCGCCCGGCGACAAGTCTGCAGAATATTTTAAGAATATTCCGCTTTTGAATACTCGTGTTTCATCGATTTCTAATTAATTATAACATGCCTACTTTGATATAATAGCACTGGTTTGCTTCATTATTTTTTTTAATTGGTCGTTTAAAGTATTGTACAGTGATGGCTTAAATTTGGATCATCGAAGTAAATGTACGTGTTCTAAAAGTTTTGATTGTTGTGTTATACCTATTCAGTGCTTATTTTGTTATAATCATTTTTTTTTTCATTTTTTCGGTTTTTTTTATCAAGTTCAGTTTAGTAAAACTTGTCTCGTAAATGCTGAGACACAAACAAAATTTAGTAATCTAAATGTTTATTAAATCAAGCTGAATCTAAATAAACAAACAAACAAACATAGCTGCTGGATAATTACAACTCACAACAATTGTATTAGCAATCTCCGACAAATACTGAAGCCTCGGAAATGTTAAATTTTTTATAGTGTCTAAGGTTATATCATCAGGAATTGTTTTTTGTGGCTTTTTCTTTTTTATAGCTATAAAAAGGTCGGAAGGTTTCACTGGAGTAAGCCTAAAAAATCTTCCTTTGGGCATAATGTTAAGTGTTATGATGGATCGCTCCTACTTCATTTGAATGCAAGGGATTATTACAGAATTCCAAATATTTAGTGTTTTTCAGTATCACGGGCAATGGGTTTCAAATTAACTTTCTTTCTGATTAGAACCCTAAGTTGGTTTTTTAATAGGTCCGCGTCCTATAGGAACAAAATGAATTATCGCAAAATGCAAATAACAAATAGAGGCCTACATAAAGTATAACAATGGGTGGTACAGAACAGATAAAACAACTTAACTAAATAAGACATAATTTGATGATACGAAGTTTGAAAACTAACGTTTTTTGTAGGTATTTGCTATTTTGTTTTTATTAAATATAAAATAAATAAAAAACTGAACAAGTTTCGAACCATCTTGGCTTCATCATCAGCAGTGTGTAAATGGTTAACAATTTTTTAGATACTGAGTTGAAGTTAAAAATAAAAATAGGTTGAATAAAGTTATACATAAAAACCGGTGCAGTGCAGCAGGGTTAAAATAATCAAATCAAATTATTTATAACTCATATTGCCAAGATCTTTCAAAAAACAAAAAAGTTTTTTTAACCACGTGTTTAAGAGAAGGAAACCATCTTACATAAATAAGACATGTTTTTTGAGCGCTTGATTAAAATGAGTACAACTATACATTGGTGAAATTTACAATTAAATGGTATAAAACGGATGAGGGTCGGGAGAGTATTCCAAACTTGATAGATAGATATTGTATCTACTAGATAGATATTGTAACTACTCTGCTGCTTGCAGTAGTGGTTAGATTGGATGGAATAACGAGTTTGTATTTTTGGCCGTATCTTGTTTCGGGACTGAATGTGAGATAAAGTGTAAGGGGTGCTTAGAATTAAAAAAGGTTTTGGAAAATTCTGTTAGTTTATGGTATTTTATTTGTGTTTTCGTCCATTAGTGAGAAATTTAAAAGCGGCCTTTCGTTTACTAATGCGAATAAGTGATTTAAGAACCGCTTTAGGCCAGTTCTATGGTAGTCAAGGGACCCCTCTTCAATATAATAAAGTTCTGGTTATGAACATTCCAGGCTTCCTCAATCCCTTCATTCCACCAATATTTGCCTGTCTTCAAAAACTCCAACTTTCACTTTAGACCAGCCAATAAAAAAACTGAGTGAATAATAGCCAGTCATGCTGACCACATAGAATCAGAATCAGAAGTATGAGCCAACAAATTAAAATCAATATTATAGAAAAATTGACCCCAAAGGTGCCAATTTATGCGTGAAAAGCTCGGACTGATTTGTGAAGTCAGTGGTCAAATTTTTCGAAATACAAGGTAAAGTAAGCTTTGTTATTAGAAAGATGGTCAAGCTTTGGGAGTTCAAAGTATTTCGGAGAAGTAAAAGTAAGAACACAAAAATATGATCCTGTAAATTCGTCGTAGATCGAGTAACCCGAGTGGAAACAGTACCACTGGGAACGAGATCAAAATCTTTAAAAAATAACGTGACACAATCAGTTAAGGTCATTAAGTAATTGAAATCACTTACCACCAGATTCTTTCAATTGTCATTTAAAATATTAGAAACCGCTGTCAAGCACTCAGTCACACCAACTCGTGAGGTTCTATACAATCCAATAATACGGATACACCACCATTTGTTGAAACTATGGTAGATAACAGTTCTAGGTCAAAAGGCGAATTAATCATTGTTTCTACCCTTGCGGCAAATATATTGCGTGTATATATATGGCTTTTCCGATGTTAAAATTAAATGTTTTTCTGATGATACGCACTACGCAGTACAATTCTATGAGATGGCTTCCATAGTTTGGTCGCATTAGCTCCCCGTCAAAAACATACCCTTGAAATAGTTGTAAAATTGTTGTCACAAGTACAAGGGGAGTTTAGAAAGTAAGGTTCCTATTTTACCACCGATGCAGGGAAAGTGTAGGTTACTCACTAAGATAGTGCTTTAGTTTCTGAACAAGGCAGTTCAACAATGGCTACTGCACTGTGAGAGTAGCTCAAAGAAGAGATACGATCAGTTATTTGGTTTTTTTTTTAGCAAAAAGGACCACCGAAAAATGACACTAAAAGACAAATGCCACGATAAGTCATATTTCTACGACATCGTCCGAACAGTCATTTCTTTGATGTCCGTGAAAAACTAAACATCTTAATGATTTTTTTTATGATGTTTTGTTTTTGTTCAATTGATGAGCGCAATAGGCAGGGTGATTTATCTATTGCGTTTTACGCAATCACGAAGTCGTTTGATTTTGTGGTACAGTGATACTGCCGTCAACAAAACTTAATGCATCCGATGATGTAAGCTTACATGAGTAATCGTGAGATTTGTCCTTCAGTATCTCTTTTTTTGGTGCTGTCCCTTTTGCCCACAAACCGATAATCTCTTCATGGACCCATTGCACAGTGTAGTAACCCTCTTTCAACTACTTAGTACAGAAAAATGGTGAAGTAAAGCTTCATTTTAGTGGGACCACCTAGCCATCAAGATCTGAACTTGTGTCTCTAAAGAGTTACCTCACATCATGAAGTGCATAGTGGTAATTAAATAGAATAATGAAATCAGCTTTCGATTTTTTTTTTGCGCGGTCATTGTGACTAAATCGTAAGAGCCATAACATAGAATTATACAATATATCAATGAAAAAAGCATTAATTTCGGCTTTCAGCAGCAGTTGACGAAAATCCGCACTTTAAAAATGGGTATAATTATTTTTAACTATCCTGTAAATACATGCTCAGGTTTTGGATAGTTATGCACTTAAAAATCCCAAAATATACACTTAAAAATTCTAAAATATGCACTAAAAATCCAGAGATATGCACTTAAATATGCACTAAAATCCTTGAATATGACCAGAAACCTTGTGGAAATTTTCACTCTCTCTCTCTCCAATTTGTTTCACTCTTGAGTTTTCTAATATCAACCCTAGTGATATCGCGACACTACGCCGACAGTCAACTACGCCGCCGTCACTACACCGCCGTCACTACGCTGCGGTCACTACGCCGCTGGTCAGTTACGCCGCCGACATTTATGCCACCGCCTACCATTCGGTCGCGTTGCATCTTACCGGGCCAATGACGAATGGTGTGGGGGGAGGGGGACAAGTAAGATCACCAGAGTTTCTTCAGTTAGTTAGACGCTAGTTTAGCTAATTTATTATACTTCCATTTTTCTCATTATATTTAAGTAAATATAATGATACTCTATATAAGCCAATCATTTTATAAAATAATTTATAAGCCTAATCGATATTAAAAACAATTTAGGCCTTTATATTAAACAGCAATTTAGGCCTTAGGCCTTTACAATATAGTCGTTTTTGTTTTAATCCACTTGAGTTATTTGCTATAACGTCGTGAAAACGACTAATAATTGACGTTTTCACGAAAATTACATGTAGCATTCATTATTCAGACAATTCGTATGATAAACACGAATAATATTTATTGTTCATTTAGTTAGTTATTATTATAAAATAGTTATATAGGCCTAAATTGTTTTTAATATCGATTAGGCTTATAAATTATTTTATAAAATGATTGGCTTATATGGAGTATCATTATATTTACTTAATTGGGAAAAGTGGGAAGTATAATAATACATTAGCTAAACTAACATCATTAACTAACGGAAGAAACTCTGGTGATCTCTGGTGTGTGTGTGTGTGGGGGCGGGGGGCCCACACACACACACACACACACACACACACACACACACACACACACACACACACACACACACACACACACACACCGTTCGTCATAGGCCCGGTAAGATGCAATGCGACCGAATAGGTCGGCGGTGGCGTAAATGTCGGCGGCGTAACTGACCAGCGGCGTAGTGACGGCGGCGTAGTTGCAGTGGCGTTGTGTCGTGGAACTTTATCCTAGTTCCTAATATTTTTGCTTCCTGGTAACCACGAACAAGATATTGCTGTGATTGTTTTCTCCATACAATGGAATAAAATAAGATATCGGAAACGTTGTTTTTAGGCACAAGCTTTTATTATCAGTGGGTTAATGTTAGATTGAAATGCTGAATTGGATTTTGTATAGATTCCGTTTCATTATTTTATGGGTTTCGATCATTTTCATTCATTTGTAATTATCAAACAGGCTATGAGAAAAACGTCCTTGTTAAACGCTTATTCGAATGTATTTGCTACAGTGTTGGCTGAGTAACAGGTCATATGTAACACGCATAACTACCCTAAGCCTATACAGTATACATAATATTTTAAGAACTTTATTTGGGTGATCTATTTATTGTTCTTCACAATACAAAGTCAATCATTAAAAATCTTGACACTTAATGAGGCTCATTTTATATCATTGTCTAAAGAGTTTCTAACGTTTATATTCAATACCCCCAACTTCTTTATTATCATTGTTGCATACAACGTTTTGCTCAAACAAATACGTGGCTATAGACTGGCCAAATTTTGTTTGCGTGGGTGATTAGGATTAAGCCCATCTTAAGTTTTATAATCTGGAAAGTTTATCATTCCAGATTATTACAAAAATTATATCAATAAAAAATGTTAACTGCTGTAACTATTGAAACTAACGGAAGGTTGATTCTAATAATTTAAAAGCTTTCACCATAGGGTATTTTCTTGATCTGTTTGCCAATCTCACGCTTAATCTATTGCATTTGAGCTATTTAGATAATTTCATCAAAAAACGTATAAACATTCATTACCGTACTTTACTTTATAATTGATCCAAAGGATTGTAGTATTAAAAAATAGGCTAATGATTACCATGTTTTTCAATTTCTCATTTAATTTATATCGGCTCTTTTTAAAAATGTATTTATCAAGTATTGTGTGTTTATTGAACACAATCTAAATTTTAGTCTATTTAATAAATACTGTTTTATTTAAATTTTTATTTTTTTCTAACCTTTTTTGTTCATTCTTGTTTCCAAAAACCTTAACTAGAAAAAAGGGTCCAAACTATATAATTGACTTTTACAACTGAAGCAAAAAATCTAATGTTTTGGCATAACACTTTAAGGGTTATAAGGCCCTATTACTTCTCCCCCCCCCCTCCCAAAAAAAACAAACATTTATACAATTTAAGGACATATTTAGGCGATTTTGGGTGGTTTTAGTTTTAGAGCCAAAAAAAATTTTTTTACGTCAACGGATTCGTAACTTCCCTTACTTTGTTAACGGATTAACGAAGTTAATTTTTTGGTTAACGGATCGATTAACAAAGTCAACTTTCTCATTAACTGTGCCTCACCTCTGATTCTGACTAAATGGGGTCGTGGCTACAAATTTTTAAACATAACTTGATACCTACAACTCATTGTTTAAAATTTAACAATGAAATTTCAAGAAAATTCCTGTGGCCAGTGTGGCCAGGGCCGTTTTAAGGAGATAGCACACCTAGGGGCCCAGGGCCCCGTCAATAGCGAGAGACCACCTCCACCCAAATGATAATCGCATCATTAAACTTTTTTTAAAGAAGAAACTGTTAATGACTGCTTCCTCCTTGAATGCTTTAACAAACTTTTTTTACCAAACTACAGTTATTGTATGTAAATAAAATAAAATTAATGTAAGACTTTTTGTATGATTTCACAAATTTAGGTGACGTTAATAAAATTATAGCCCTACATTGGTAATTACAATATTTAAATTTTTATTCTGCTAATGCTATGAGGATGTGTAAGCAAAAATTTGACTTTTTATATTTTTGGGGGCCTCTTTTACACTTGCTAAGGCCCAGGGCCTCCACGAACTCATAAAAAGGTACCTAATCAAGTCATTTACATATGGCAGGCACCAAGTAAAATTATCAACCCTTTCTTTTGTCACTGACTTAAAACTCAGCAAAATAAGTTGTCACTGATAAAGAGTGCACGAAAAAACAATGAGAATTTGGTGAAAAAGCAAGATCAAAATCTTTCAATGAACTGTTTAAAAAGTTCCCAGAAAAAGAAACAAGCATCTTTTATGATTTTTTTTTCTTTAGATTAGATGAAAATAAGTTTCATTCATGAAATCAAAAGCAAATGTATATTCTGGGTCCTCAGACTACACTGGGAAACGTATCGATACTCGCAGAAGAATCGATATTGAAGCTTTTGGGCCCCCAGCTAACGTGGGCCCCAATGCACCGCATTGACATAGTTACGCCACTGCCTACTGTACTGTGTTGTCAAAATAATTTCTAGAGTATTACAAATCCGTTACAGTTACATGCCCACTTATGAACTCAACATAACACATTACAGTAGGCACCAATAAATACAAAAATTGTTCTTTTGCTCCTACAGATGTTCGATGAGCATACCGTTGGTGATATAAAGGAGATGTTAACTAAGGTCGGATGCTATTTTTTTTTTACATTATTTTAACACTATTTATTCATATTTTTTTTTTAAAAAACATTAATATGACATTAAATTAACTTAATCCATTATGGTATTTTTTATTTCATTATTCTTTCTTTTACAGTTCAGTTATATTCCTGTTACTACTATTATACAGTTTCATTTATTCAGGTTTCTTACAATCCGTGCTTGTGAATTTGTACATGGTATCAGCCTTAATGGGTCCTGATTCTTTTGGACACAAGACACTGCTTGCTGCTAGACGTTCTCTGCAAATAAGTGTTAGTTATGTCTACTGTATGTTATATGTAGAAGGAAACTACGTGGTTGGAATGGTGATTCCCTATAGGGGATCACCAAAATAACGTGAGGCCTGTAAGCGTTTGGTACTTTTCGATTAGACGCTCGACATCTCTTGTGCTGTTACTTGCTTGTACTTAGTTATGGGTTTGTTTCGTAGGTTAGGTTATAAAAAACAACAAATTATATATTTAATACTATTTTTAATACCCTAACCTTATCTGCACAAGAGAGGTCGGGAGTCCAATCGAAAAAGTTCATGACACATTATCACATACAATTAATTTCATTATTAATACTAACTTAAAATAAGCCCCGTGGTTGTTTTGGTAATCACGGGAATCGAGAATTTAACCATGTGTTCATCCTCAAGTTACTTTGAAACATTTGTTGGTGAACCTACCGACCATTTCTTCATCATGCAGTTTCACTGCATAAACTGATCAATTTCAAAATCATTTTAGTACACTTTGGTTTGGCAGTTTCTTATGAATCCGTGGATTTCATAATTTGCATTCGCGTTATGATAAACCTTCGGATTAAAAGCGTTTGTCATACACACTTACGCACAGAACTGGTTAATTTTTTTTATCTGTACTATAAAGACGCTCGATTAGTTTGTGCGCATCAATAAGGCTCCTGAACTACTGGACCGATTGGAACCAAACTCGGAAAGGTTAATCCCCTATGTCCGGGGGTGATAATGTTTTAGTTTTTATCCCCTATTTTTATCCCTAATATTAGAGGGGGGCTAAACAACACATTTAGTAACTTATATAGAAGGCATTATTATGTTCGGCCGCGTGGTCAGCTGGTTATACTCTATCTCAAATTAGCTGGCACAGAATTTGCTTGAGGCAGCCAAGGGGCGAGCTAGGTGATCACACAGCAACTGACACGTGTGTGAGGTACGCTCGTCAACCATTGGCTGATTCATCTCGCTGTGCAATTCTGTGCCAGCAATTATGTGCCAGCTAATTTGGTAGCAAGTTCGTAAACCGAATGGTAGCAAGTTCGATTCCCGATGAGAAACTCTTTTTTTTTTAAAAAACATTTTCCGTGCGGAGCACGGGCTTACAGCTAGTATATCTATAATATACATCTATAATTTCTTCAGTCTTCCACTTACGTTTCATTTTGTATATCCATAGGTTCAATTCGAATTTCTTTGACTTTAAACGAATCATCCGTGTAACAGAGTTCACCATGATTGGACCAAATACTATAAGCTAAACATAGCATTTCGACTTTGTTAATTTGTCCAAGATCGCTAGGAACTCCAACGACTTGTTTAATGAAACTTCCTTCCCTAAATGACAAAAAAAAAAAAAATCAATTAAGTGTACGAAATTGGATTATTTTACAGTTACCTCATGTGAAAGTTTGATTTATTAACAGAGTTGAACTGTCGTACTTACTCGACTTTCATTTGAAAAGAATGAGTTTTCTTATTTGATCCATAAAAGATGAAATCAACATAACCATATTTAATCGGTGCCTGCAGTAGCTCTACTTCGATACTGTACTGATGGACTGGAAATGTTAAATAGGTTTTGTATCAAAAGCTCTAACCAACCAAAATGTCAAAAGTTTTTTCTGATCTAAACATTCACAAAACTTTTGAAAATGTGTTCATTTTTAAACATTTCGATTTATCACTTTGTCCCACCATTCTATTATTTTTTATCAATTCAGCAATTCAAAACAGTTCGTTTTATGAAAATGTACGACCTTGTTGCACGACTTTTTTGGATTACAACAAACTGCTCAATATAGTGCAGTTCGTCAGGCATGTTTCAGAGACTCAGTCCTCATAGATAATTGTTTGTAAAACAAAAAAAAATTTTGAATGAAAAACATGGATTAAGAAATCCTTGTTTCTGCTTTCTGGTGTTGAGGTGGCGATCTTGGGGTAGACAGTGCAAGTTTCCGTTCGTTAAACGCGTTACGTGTTTATTCGGATGGATTCGCTACAACTATAGTAGCATAGACTAAAGAGTAACACTCTACTCTTTAGTCTATGATAGTAGTACTGAGTTTGTGACGTCATGCTGCTTACAGCTTACCCCAGCTATGGCATTTTTCCCTTCTGGCTGTGTTCATGACGTCATGATTGTTTTAATGCTGCTCACCCCAGTTAACTGGCATTTTCCCCCTCAGATCAACTCGGTGTAATATAGCGGCAGCAACACTTTGCCAGAAAAATGGCTTGGCTTTTCACATGCAAATTCAGTAATAATTACGCGGCATCAAGCGTTTAAAATTTAATAGACTGAAATGTTCCTCGGACTATGTCTGTGTATAAAATTTCACCCTTCTGGGGTATTGGGAAATGGGTCAAAATTGACCGCAAAGAGTTTGATGCACGCAAACAAAGCTATCTTTCACGCTAAGTTAAATAAAAAGTTGCAAAAAATGTTTTTAAAAATGTGGTGGTGTAGCGGGAAAATAAATAAATTTCTGGAAAATTGAAATTTTTATAACTTGGCTGTAAACTCCAAAGTCGGAACAAGTTTTTGTGTGTGTGGATTGAGCGGCTTGTTGCAATGCAATCAACCAATTGTATTGTGAGGTAGCACTTGTTTGCGAAGTACTATTTTAACATGCTTATGAAGTAACTTTTAGCCGTAGTCTATAAATTGAAAAAAAATTATAGATTTCTTACCACAGTAGGGAACGCTGTCTGAAGTAATGAGATAGAATTGGCGATTAACCGGTTCAGTTTGTTTCACTTCGGTGGCGTAGTATCCCATTTTGAGACACTTACTACCATCTTCGTCACAACTGTTGCAATTACCATGGATGTAGGATGTGTAACTGTCACATTCGTGAGCCACGAAAGGACAAGTTGATGGTTCAAGAGAATTACGGAAATACTCGTGAGATCGTGCATGTTTGCAGGCGAAAAATCCTAGAAGATTTAGTTTTAAAGGTATAAATTTATCATTGTCAAAAATTAGTTTATTTATGCGATAGAAGTGAATTTACATATACGCAAAACGCAATTTTGTACGTTTGGTTTTGAAAATGTATAATTTGAAACTGTTTTCATAGCGACTAACAAGTGTTTTTTTTTGTTTGTTTTTTTACATTTTTTTTTATGTTTTTGACGCGTGCTTCAATAATCACGTATTCTACAGGCATTTCTAGCTGCACACTTAAAACGTCTGTGATATAATCAAACTCGGTGGTATCAAAATCATGATACATAACATACCACGATAATATAACAAACTGCGCAACTTCGAACCATGCTGCCCCAATTATGCAAATGTTTACCTGCTAGGAAGAATGAATAGTATAAAACATGCCTTTGTCAACATCGATAGAACATGCTTTTTCTCTGTTCTATATTATGCGTTTTATGAGCATATGCGTTTTCGGATCGCTTGACGCGCTACTTTGATGCTGATGCATCTACGTGATTTTTGCAGCTACGTTTTTTCTTTGTGCAATTTCTGCCCGGTCCCGATTGTTATACCGACAATAATAATACAGACAATCCAAATGCCAACAGTTAAAACTACCGACAGTTCAAAATACCATCGGTTCAAAATACCATCGGTTTAAAATACCGACGGTTCAAAATACCGACAATTCAAAATACCGAAACATCGACAGTTTATAGTACCGACTACCGACAACTCAAAATACCTTTCTACCATCTTTCATTTTAGGGTAGTCTCATTTGGTCATTTAACTTTAGGCTACGTTTTATTTTTATTTTAGAAAACTGACCTCTTATAAGAGGCAATACAAACGATGGATAGTAATTGACGATTGATGAAGGGTAGGTTAGGTTTTTGATTTGTGGCAACTTTAAAATTTCTAAACTGTCTCGGTATTTTTAACTGTCGGTATTTTGAACGGTCGGTATTTTTAACTATCGGTATTATTTTGTCAGTATATTGATTATCGGTATTTCTACTTAAACCCATTTCTGCCACGTCGGTTGATGCCCATATTAAAATCCAGCACAAAACAAATAACCGCACAAACTTATTCCTCACCCATTAAGTTTATTTGATGTTAAAGTAGTTTGTGGAAGGTACGTTGAATCTACAGATTGTACTGTACTTACGTTTTGAATGAAGTGATTGGTTCTCTTGATTCTCTTCTAAGCTGGCATTTCTCTTGACTTTACAGCCAGGCTGATTTTCTCCTCCATTCGGGTAGAAATCAACGTGTCCTACAGGTTGCTTCATTCCATAACCTTTTCCAGAGCAAAATGAATTAGAGATAGAACAAGTTGTTTAAATATATCGGGTATTGCAGTCATTTAAATCGGGTATTGCAAACCTGTGTATTGGGAATATGCTACGGTGTCTGTATGAATCGCATCGACAAATTTGGCATCACTAGGATCAACGCGCATGTGTACAGCTGTATCTTGAAAGTTAGGTTCTGCTGGATCAAGAGCTAGAGAAACAGGTCAATGCATCTATACACATTTGTTCAGTTTTCATCGTATACTTCAACAGTATTGTAAGAAGCCAAGCCAGTTGATGTGATTACTGTACTGGTATACAAGTTTGTCTCTTTTTGTAAAATCGGTAGCCATACCATAATTGGTATCGCTCATTTCGATCAGTTGTCAGCCATTTTACTCTGACATCTGCCGTGTTACCCACATCAAACATTTGTGATGCGCATGTGAAACTTGGACAGATATTATTTCCGTTCCTGTTATAATCTTTTGTAAATGTTAGTTAATGTAAAAATAAACCAATCTTACTTTTGCACCATTACTTTTGAATAACGCTGTAGTTTACAGTATTTTTTTCAAAATTTTTGTTCTTTATTCATATTGTGTTTTAATATTTTTTGAACATTTTTAATCACATGGATATTTTTGCATCTCTTCGTAGTTCGTACAGTTGTGTACCCTATTTCAATGACAGTATATTTTTATAGATGGAAGTATCCATTTATTATCTTTATTTATCCAACCGCTTGTAAATTTTCACGCTCGTGTGGATTTTAACCTAATATTTGACCAAGTAATCAACTCAAATTAAAAGTAACAAAAAACAAAAAAATGTCTTATTAAAAACGAATAGACTACACGTACAAGCAAAGAAAAATCTAGAAGATAAATGAACCATTTCAATGTCATTTTCTGTTCTTGTTTTTTTTTTTTTTTGCTTGTACAGTGTATTTTCTCCATTTTTGTCTTTGATAAAGTCTGTCTGAACAAGGAACACGTCAGGCCCTGTAGATAGTGTGTTTCTGATCATCAGTAACGGTAAGAGTTTTTTTATTTAAAACTAGCTGTACCCTGCCACGCGTTTCTGTGGCAACGTGGGGTCTCGCCCTCCCTCCCCGCCCTCCATCAAGATGGCGCCCTCCATTTTGATTTGTTCCTCTTGTCGTGGTTCATTCTCGGTGAGCATGTTTCTACCTCTTACAGGTGTGACTGGTATATAACA
>JAQIWH010004485.1:0-16893 GCA_034695005.1 Cryptops parisi | reverse complement strand
CGGTGTCAGACCCTAAACTGAACCCACACGGCACGAGTGGGAGGCGAACTCACCAACTAGAGTACCGGAGGTGGATAACCTGACCACTAGGCCACCGCGGGGCCTGCCAGATTAAAAAGAAACTTCAAATCGGAAGTACTTCTTGTTTTGCGTATTCTCGGTAATAGAAAACAGAAATGTGTTGTACTCTCCAAATAATTCGACTTATTTTACAATATTTTAACCGGAAGTGGCGTTTCATCACTACGTATGCTTATTTAGTTTCGTCAACAAAAATTATTGATCCCGTTTCATCTTTTTTTTTAAAAAACTATGAAAAAAAAATCCAAGTTTTGTGATATAACACGTGCATGAACCCCATTTCTAAAATCCAACCAATGGGAATAAGTAAACAGCAAATTCTATTCACTGACGACTGTTGACATGACTTTATTTTTCCCCAATGGTTGACAACAACGACGAATTAAATTTGAAAGAAAAGGGGAGTTTGCTAGTTGATGGCAAAAGCTGCTTTATTATGCATTACGATGTTTTTTTGATGCAAATTTGATGATTTGTTACATTACACGCTATACACTCGCATTGTACAGAATTGCGTGCGATTCAACAACAACAAACAACCACCATTTCAGCTTTGGATCACATTTCCTAACATTTATATATATATTATTTTAAATGATTTGAAACTACTTTTTTCTTTGTTGACACACCTCAAAAACATATTATTAATTTAAAAAAAAAGAACAGTTTAAAAACCATTCTAACAACCACTTCATCTCTATATATATAAAATTTTTGCAACAAGCTAACCGAAACAACGGTATATAACTTGTAAACATGTTTCTGATAATGACAAAAGTGAAACTTTTCGTCATCAGTGTTGTTGATATGGCTATTATAACAACAACACAAAAGTGGTATCACGAAAGAATAGAACACACATACAACAAAAAAATAGCACAGAAGCCTTACAATACCTATTTAAAAAGCGCGTGCGTGCTAAACTGTACGGGTGTTTCTTTTTATTCAAAGGTGGGAAAGAGTGTGGCATTGTTCGGCGATAATGATCACAGGTCCTTTATAGGTATCAAAACGAGTGCACACCACACATACAAAAATATATATATATAAATATATAACAACAATAATAATAATAAATAATAATAATAAAGTCCACTACCGGCTACTAAAGAACGTCACGTGACTACTCGAACCCGACAGATGCGATAAGATATGTTACACGTAATGTTCAAGTTTTCTGTTTATGATGAAAATCACCCCCTCTACACGCTAATAAAACATTACATCAACTTCGTACCATTATAATCCGCTTTAAGACGACTATTTAATTGTGTGAGACGACTTTGAACGTTGTATTGGTCGTGTCACAGGTATTAACCATTCATTTCGACGGACATCTGTTTCAACGGAAATCGTCGTCGTCGACAAGGATTTTACGTTTGTAGTGTTTTAAAACATTTGTTGTTGTTGATGGTGTTGTTTTATTATTTTATTTTTTTTTAAAGTTTAGTGATCGAGTGGCTGTTTAATCCGGTTCTTAAACGGTTCAAGCAGCGGCTACTTAACCCTTTGACAGCTACTTTAGCCAACGTCACCATGAATCAAATCAATTACCATGGTTACCTTCGGCCTTATTAACAACGCAACATGATCTTTTAGTCTTCATCCACTCATCATAGTCTCACCTGAACTCTACTCCTACCAGGTAAAGAGACTCTTCCATTCTCTTAAATCATTTCGGTTCCTCTTTGTTATCACCAGAGAGCGGTAGACCTTTTTTTTTTTAGAAACTTCAACCGATCCATTGGAAATTGCGAAATGCGAAAGGTATAAAGATAAAGAAATAAAGATCTATAAATTTAAAGAAACACTGAAGCAGAAACTTGAATAGATATTGAAAAGATCCATAACAGAACTGAATGGAAACTTAATATAAAATAAGCACAGAAGTACAAAAAAAAAGTACAAGTTGAGCAAAAGAATTTGAACAAAAACAATATAAAACAAGTAATCGAAAAAACTTCCGTTTTTAGTACAACCTTTTAACCTGGTTTGGCGCCGTGCTTTTGTTTGCAACCCAAAGTATTGGAAACAAACGCGTGGAAAAATATTTTCGTTGATTTGTATTAAGTGATTATTCCAACAGATTCACAACGATGAATGGTTGCTCAGATAAACTATATTGTAGTGAACTATATGCAATATTCATATGTATGTTATTTATAACAATGCTTGATTTTGACCATGCTTGAAGCTCAGTATGTGGTTGTTATCGTCAGCAACACTCTACGAGAAAAACTTCATCTTCACGTGTCAATTTCTCGGAATGGACATAACATCGATGAATCAAAAGTGTTTTGGAACTGTGTCTATGAGTGATATTTCACTTTTGTTGGATGTCGGAAGTGAGTCAAAATAGATGTTCAAAATCAACTGAATAGAACCAGAAACTAAACAAATTAAATTGGAAAAAATTAAAAGTTAAAATGACTTTAACAAAAACCGAATGAAAATCAGAGTATAAACTGAACAAGAAGCGCAAAATCACGCAGAAAAATAGTGAAAAATTGAGTAGAAACCTACTGTAGGTTTGTAGGCCTACACAAATTCAACAAACAAGAAAAAAAGCTCAGAGCAGAAATTGAACAGAAAAATAATAGAAAGCCTGAGTGATAGCTTTTCGAATCCACAGAAACTTCTCGTCGACTTATTGGCTAAATTCACCAGTCAGTCGATTAAACCGTACAAAATTAGCATCTGTTCTTTATTTAAATGCTAAAGCTAGCAGCAAATTGGCTGGCTATTTGAACCCGAGACACTTGAACCTTCGCAAAGCGGATGATCGCATCGTAACGTCATCTCATTGACAACGTCATTGACGTCACCGGAAGTGGACGACGACTCATTCCAAAACGAACAAAAGTGGCGCTTGATCTCGTCACACGAGCTCAACAGGGAAAGGACTCCCCCTTTTTCCCTTACAACAACTCCCTCCCCCTCTTTCAACCGGACGAATCTCTGTCATACACAACCCCTCGTGCGGTGCCCATTCGATCACCCTGTAGATACCCATTTTTCCCAATTCCACCTGTTTCATTATTTCATTTTTCTAAATCACAAAAAAAAAATGACTACAGTAAATAGTACTACCACTCATGTACGTAATATACTATACGTATTGTTATACGTACACGTACGCAATTCGAATCCACACTTTGAATCCAGAGGTCTTTCGTTCGATTCGAATCTGCTGATAAGAACCACCACCAAACTACGTTGGGTGGGTAAAGCTGAGGGTTAAGTTTTGGTTGTTGCAATGGGGCAAAAACGAAAAGAGGGTGGTGTTATCCCCCCCCCCTTCAAGTTGCCAGTTGGGGGCGTCAATGAAGCGCAATCGGAGCCGGGAGCGCGTGCAGAGCGAGATCGGAAACGAGAATCATAGCTGACTCACTGTCACACACCCTATAGTCTTATACACACATACAACAAAACCCTCGTATGTCGTCGTATAGAGTGCAGTAGGCTATCTGTGGGAAAGATCCAACGAATCGCGAGCTGCCTTCTCGACGTGAATTCCGTGGGGTTGCGTGCAATCGAACAATAAAACGAGACACACCAATGAGCCACGACACACAACTCACTCTTCTATAGACAGGCGACACCGACACAACGACCCTCGAATGAACGAACCTACTAACCGAAAGTAATTCTGGAACAGAAGAATTAGTTTGTTATTATCTGCAACTTCTAACCGAAAAAAGAAACAACTCGTCGTTTATACGACAAAAACGTATCGTTAAAGAGTGCAATCACAATCAAGTTGCGTCGTGAAACAAGTATATAATAAACTCCCTTTTATCCGGCACCACCGAGACCAGAGGGTTGTCGGATTATTGAATATTCCGGATATCAGATCATCGCTCTTTAACTTACCACAACCACCTTACAAAACCCATTAAAATTCTATATCAAGTAGACCTACAGTAAATGCATCCGTATTTGTCCCTAAAAAACGTATTAAAATGAAACATGAAAACACAAAACAAAATTAATTATCAGTATACTGTATTATCATTAGTAGTACTGCATTCTGACTACTATATTGTGTAGGAGAAATACTGTATAAAATGAAAGTGGAATTGAAGGGCTCGGTGCAGTAATAGGCCAGCTCCACTTTTTTTTTTTCAATTGTTTCGAAATTCCGCATCGTTTGGTGCAAGAAACAGGTCAATCTGATGCCTAAATATTTTCATAGATAACGCTGAGAATCACTGTTTGGTGGATAATCCAAGTTAGATCGACAGCATTCGGGGAGCTCTTTATTAGTTGTTGTGTACTGATTTTAAAACAAACAGCTTCATTTCACATTTTTCTTTACAATGAAAATAAATACATTACCAGTAAAGTGTTTTGGCCAAAAAATATATTAACAAAGTGATCTGTACATAAATCTAAACGATTTATTTGAAACATTTTGCATATTTCACTATTCGATACTGTAAAATTTTAAAAAATAAAGCTGACCGGTTACTGCACCGAGCCATTTAAGTAAATAACAAGTTTTATTACCATAATACGTACGGTACATGAATCATAAACTGAATATATGAAAATTAAATCATCTTTTTCTTTGCTATTTTTAAACACTTAAGCCTAAACACCATTATTAACTCCAAAACCATTCGGGTGCCGGTTGCTTGAGAGTTGCAGTTATTTGAGTATCGGATAAAAAAAAGTTCACTGTAGTGGGAGTGCAAAATCCATCAAAAGTGTGAATATATCTCATTAAGAAAAGTAACCTGACTACCTAACAAGTACACTATACTATACCGTTGAAGTGTTAAAACCGCTAATTTATAGAATACCTAGTTAAAGTGAGAAATTTTCATGAAGTACTTAGTTAAAATCCGTTATATCATTAAATATCCAATTAATATTCGAAATTCCGCCAGTAGAAAAAATATCACTACTAAATATAACCTGCATAACTAACCATTATATTTCAACACAATAAAGTGCGATATTTTATGCAATACCTTGTTCAAATATTCAATTAATACACTTAACTACCTAACAACAATATATTTCATCATTAAAGTGGAAAATCCGGTATTTCATGAAACATCTAGTTAAAATGTGACATTCGTCAATTCATGGTCAAAACTTATATTATTAGATGACTTACGGTATAACATCGACGCTGTATTCCAAATGTGTTAACTTCAAGTATTACACGAAAACTTTCACACACACTGTAACTCAATGAGGTATTGTATATTTTAAGTACCATCTTCCAAAACGTCATAAAAACTAACTTCAACATTCATGACAAATCCAAAAAGCGTGATAAAATTGACACAAAATTCAATTACCGTTCAACTAACGAAAAACTAACTTACCATAGTAATAAACACACACTCTACATATATAGTACTTCTATATACTACACTAGACGACCACTTCCACATTGTACATCTGGAAGAAAAAAACCACAAACTGCATACCAAAATAAAACCGTGAAAAAACATCCAACCCCATAAGTAAACTCGCAAGTTTACTAACCCCCAAACTCACAAAGTGACATTGTATTATTCGAAGTTTTGATTTATCCATTCGTGACCCACGTGCCGGTCACGTGTCACACGGACAAAAGGTCCAGATGCACGTGACTCGAATTTCGGCGACAAAACGGAACGCAAAACGTTACTACGATTGCTGCTGTGTGGAAAACTATATACAGGAGACGTACGAACAAAAGTAGACGCCCGGTGTACCACGTACGTGTACTCTATCAACTGTTTATCTCTATTTTTAGGGGAGGGGGAGCAAGGAGAGTACAAGGGGTGGGGGGTGAGATAAGGGGGAGTGAAATGATAATTATCATCGGCCACGGTTGAAATGACACCCCTCCACCGTTCGTGCGATATCCAACCTCGGTTTTTTCGAGCAATTCGAAAGCAATTATTTGTGGCTTGTAAAGGGTTATTATAACACGTTGTTGTTATCACGCTGTTTATCTCGACACTTTTGTTCACCGCAAACCGTTGATTCGTTGAATGTTTTTTTGTTTTTAAATATATTTTAGATGAAAATACATAAATGTGAATACCGTACATAAATACCGTACATAAATGTGAATTTTTTTTTAGTGAATATAAAAATCTACCATACTTTCGTATGTGAAGAAATAACGATAAAATATGGCAATAAACATACGACTATAAAACGTATATAGTACATGTGGAAATTCGTTTCAATGACAATTTTAGACCTAATAAAAATGAAATTGCTTCAATCAAACGTACAATAATTGTACGTTTGAAAAAAAATCTGTGTAACATCATTAAAAATCGACCACAGAAAAACGTGACAAAATTCAATTTAGCATAAAAACTAAGTCAATTTTGCATGTTATAGATTTTACATTAGCCAACATTTTAAACCTAAAATAAGAAAACTGTATTTGTTCCTCCAGTGACGTGCTGATCAGTGAATCATTGCTTAAATATTGAAACATATTTACGTATTTAGTTAACGAATATCACGCGTGACAATAATTTTTTAAACCATAGCGTTTCGAATATTTCACTTGGAGTTTAATAACTAGTCACCAATGACATCAAAATATGGCCAATGAATAACCATTTTTATACAATAAAAGAAACTGTTAGTACAACTTATAATAATTGTTTCCAAATTACACTCATCCGGTATGTTTCGTCTAGTACCGGTACATTATAATAGTTGTTTACAGAAACCAATGCATCGAGAAATACATCAAAGCAAGGCGGTGAAGCCCATTATATAGAATTCATTGCGAATGAAACGTTGGGTGCTAATCGATAATCGAAATCAATGATACAAATTAAAAGGAAACGGGCCATAAAAGAAATCAACACATTTACGGTCAAATTATCTTATTAAATAAAAATCATGGGTGTTTTATTTTGGTACTCTTATGATGTTGATGACGATATAAAAGTTAGACGAAGGAAACGACCTAGCAATAAAAATGTCACCTAATGCTCCCATGCACGCCTTAATGGAATACCCCTGTACCACAACGGTATATTACGGTATATCGTAAGGTACATTAAATCCACTCAACACTAAAAAAAACACTTATAATCGATTCATATAGTTCTGGCAATCGTCGGAAAAAATCCACCTTAATGACATTTACCATTTCCTTTCGATTTATTTATCGTTTCCTGCAGAATGTGTGAAAATTACATACAATGACAATTATTTTATTTAGTAGAAATAACATTGATTTAACATTAGATTTTCTAATTTCATCTACCTATGTATTTTATTCCTACTGATTACTCTTTTTTTTTTTTGTTTAATAGTCACTCTAAAACCCAGTCATTACAAGTCAACCACAATTTTCGGTGTTGTCAATCAGAATCCCACAAACCGGAAATGGACCTGTCATTCAATAATGGATTGACACGTGAAACACATACACCAACATTTTCTCCCCCTATTTTCAGGTTAATTATTTCATTACCGATTGCTTCCTACAAATGGTTTTCACGCGCATAATGCACTTCTGTTACACCCTATAGACTCATTTTATACTGTACCGACAACTGAATGCTATTAGAAACTAGGTACGGTACCGTAACTATTTTCCTATAGCAAAAAACTACAAGTTTTTGTTTTTTGCTAAAACTACAGTACGATATATACAGTACTTATGTTATGCTATTGTATAACAAACTGTACTAAATCATATATACGTATACACATAACCCATATAATAAATGTAATAAAAAGTGAATTTCGATTAATGCGAGTACAATGGAATTCGGTTATGGTTACTATGGCACTAGTGCCTTTTGATAACAATAACAGATAACAAAAACAGACAACATTTTGAAACCGACTGACATGATAACAATAGCCGAACATTATCCGTGATTATAATAACCAGATTCCACTGTATTACATTCCACGCAAAACTCACATCAACCGAAAATAACATTTATCACAGAGATGACAAAACTTCAGCGTTCAGTCACATGTGGCACCACCGTGCTAACTCGCATAACAGCGAAATTTTCTCTTTTATAATGGATTATCTGTTCCCTGGTCGCCTTATTTATTAAAAATTGAATGTTTCAAACCCAATAAATACCAGTTCATAGTTGTTGAAATCAATACTATAATTAATTTTAAAAAAAATCGATACTGACAATCACTAATCAATTTAAAAATCGATATAAACCAACGCAGACGATGATAAACCACGATTATCCACAGATTGAAAAAGATTGGTTTCCACTAAGTAGCTACTCTATCACACTACAGGGTTTACACTAGCAATACACGGTGTTTGAACGTGCGAGCTATTTGCAAGGGTAGGGTAAGAACAACACCAGCTATACCACTAGCACTGGTGGCAAAAGGGTCTAGATACGAACAGAAGCGTTAATGACAGTGCTTAATTAGTGGCTCAATTTGTCTTCATTGCGCGTCGACTTTTCTCCACCCTCGTCACATAGTACACAGGGTGTCGCTCGAATGGATGCACTTGGATCTGAACTTTGACAGATTCGCATTCATCACGTTGCCAATGATGGTGGTGCAACGTCAGCACCTCTTATTGAATTGGACTATCATCATCACTAGGTCCTATCAATTCTCCAATAACCAACCCCTCACCATAAAAAAAAAATCTATAACCCGTCAAATTAACTACACACAAAAAATAACCCCCTAAAAATAACCCTCACAACGGTTACTACTACTAAAAAAAAAATAAATAACGAGGAAAACGGATTAAAGCCATTTTTTCTTGTTCTTCTTTTATAAGCTACTAAATTTTGATGATAAATCGCTACATTTCCTTTCCATATTTTTCTGAACACAATTTTTTTTTTAGGTTCCAAAATAATATCCATCATCATTATATAAATAGATATATATACGATGGAAAAAAAAAAGAAGATAGAGTACAAGAAAAGTGATACACTTTTAGCCTCTCGTGAAGCATAATATACGATTCGCAAGAAACAGGAAGACGAAAATGGGGTGACACACTACTATATATATCTATCTATCTACTCTCCATATAGGAAAATTGAGACTTTATCTCTCGCCACCTGGGGCAGAAAATTTCATAACTACATTTTCGGCAAATCGGGCCGATAAGAACTCTCCTATATCTATACCCACTCGGGGTTGAAGGTAAAAATATGAAAAAAAAGGAGAGAGAAAGATACAAACCCCCTTCTGCTCTTTCTACATAACATCCCCAACACCCCTCTCTTATTTCTAAAAAAAATAAAAAATAAAAAATCACGACCGAGAAGATAGGTGTCATAAAAGTAAATTTGCACGCTCGCAACGACACTCGCCAACGTGTTTAGTGTCGGTCGTTAGCCCTAAACATTTCCTGCGAACGACGACGAAAAATGGCGTTGGTTGGAGGTTGAGCCAAACTCATCGATCCAAAAACACACACACACACACGTATAAACACACCCCCTTATTATCCACACCCCCTTCCCTACACGCAATTAACCGACTCCCTCAACTCCGCCTTCCGGATGGAGAGAAAAGAGTGAAGAAAACACATACACACACCTTAACACGAGTAGTAGGGCAATGACAACATCTGCCCCAACTTAACCTAAAATAATACAAAACAACAAGTTTCATTATTCGTAACCGTTGCGAGCTTAAAATCTAAAGGTGTTGTTTAAATCTAAAGGTATAGTGTTTCTGATATACGCCTAGACTAGAAGAATTTTTGCTTTCGATTTATTACCAAAAGCTCAATACGTTCGTTTCACTATGATTTTACAAAGTTACACTATCACCAATAAACAATTTTGATAAAAAATATTGATATTTCTTAATGAGCGAACCTACGTAAAGATTATTAAATTATTTTTTTTTTTAGATTATTATTGCCTGAAAAGAGCCCTCAGGAAAAAGGAAAACGTCAGCAAAAAGAAAAGTTGTAGACAACATTATGCTACCCAAACAACAATTATAATATTAACTTCACTCGTGAGTTTGTTAGTTTGTTAGTGAGTGAGCTGGAAAATGAACGTACACTGCCATCTACAGGTGTTTATAATAATATACTGTGTACAGTCCAAAAGACCAAAAATTGCATAAATCGAATCGATAATTGCAGAAATCGAAAATGAAATTACTAAAAAACTCGCATTAGTCGAATATCACATTACTCAAAGATGGCATCAATGTAGATTCGTATAAATCGAAATTTGCATAAACCCAAACTTACAGAAATCGACAATGGAATAACTCAAAACTCGCATAAACCTAAATTCGCACAGAGCGAAACTATATGAAGCGTAGTCTTAAAATATACTTTTAATGTACAATACTCTGTCCCAAAATATGGTATAAATTTGGCTGTTTTTGCCCCCAAAATAGGGTATACATATATGGTATTTATGGTATACATTTCTCAGTATAATTACAATTCAAAATTTATGTCATTTACGTAAAATTGTAACGATATTATTTAATATAAGGTGCATTATTTTATTGATCATTTAAATGACACTTTTTTTTTTAATATATACAGTATATTTTTTAGCAATACTTTAAAAATTTAATTCATTTCATTAAAATATATACCTACAAATAAACCTTACATGATTATTTTTTTCATATATTTTTTTCACATATTTTATTTCGGCACCAACATTATTATCTTTAGATCGTAATAAAACACAACGCATATGGCAATTTTATATTCGTTTCAAAATCCGTAACCTTTTATTTTTTTGACGAAACGTTTTTATTAACATAGTAGTAGGAAAAGATGATGATAATGACAGGGGAGAAAAAAATATCCGCGTTCATCGAGGTTTTATGCAAAAGAAGGAAAAAAATGATGCAGATAAAAACGCATAATTTTTCCATAAACACTCAATTTCATTCTTCCGCCCCCGAGGGAGGGAAAGGTCAGACTCATTTGCGTCCTCTTTAATAAGACACCCCTGCAATCCTCTTTGGCAGTAGTAGTAGTGGAAAAAAGAAAATAGAAAACGAGTTGAAAAGAGCAAATAAAAACCCTGAGATGGGGAAAAAAAAATTTCGAGGGGGGGGGGGAAATAATGTTTAAAAAAAAATTAATACATCAGGCAAACAGCACGTTCCGGTAATAAAAGCGATAACACCGATGAAAGAAGAAGAAAAACGTAAACCGGAAAACCAGAAAGAGGGAAAAAGATAAACGGAAAGAAAAAGAAAATTGACAATGAAAGTCAATGATGGAAGAAGAAAAACTTCTACTTATACAGATGCTTCTTCAATTTTCTATTCTTATTTATTTTTTTTTCATCTTCGGGGAGAGAGGGGGGGGGAGTAGAACTGTGCGAAAAAAGAAATGTAATAGAAACGATCTTAATATATATATAAAAAAAAATGTTTTACAGAAATCAAGTTGGTTCTTCTTTTCAGAAAATCAATCGCATCATCTTATAACTTACAAAAGTGAGTAAGTGAATTTTTAAGAATTGAAGTCAAAGAGAAAAATCCTAAAAAAGTGAAATTCATCAAACGTTTACAGAAAAAAAATTGCTTCTTATTCGGGATATATCCAAAGAAAAAACAAGAAGACTCCCAAACAAAATCTGTCTATATGTGAGAAGACTATTTTGGAATTAAATCGTGTGTAAAAAAACAAAGAAACTACAAGATTTCCAACAAAAAACTTGTTAGAATCTTACGTTTCTGATATATAGCCTGTATAGCGTACCCTATGTATAGCCTGCTAGCTCTACCCGCCCGCGTGGAGTGCTGTACAGGTGAGCTCACTCCGTGCCCCTCGATGGGAGGCTGGAGTTTCGCCTCTCTGCTCATCCCCTATATTATGTAACGCGATGATAAGTACCCTATAATAGAACTTGTGAACCGGGGAACACATAGAGCAAAACTGCATCGAAATCGGTTGACTGGTTCTCAAGTTATAAACAACCATACACAATGCAAACTTTTTATTTAATAGGTATAGAGATATATGTTCAGAAACAAATTTTAAAAAATTACAGTGTGTGACTTTCAATAATTTCCCCTTGAATGAGTGAAAACACGTAGAAATTAAACGTTGCGAATTCTGCATCCGAACCCATCGCTCGCCCAATCACAAGGCAATGCGTTGTGATCACGCGCCAGTGACCTCACTGCCTTCTGATTGGTCGAATGATGAATTCGGATACGAATTCGTAATTCCCCGCTAGTGAGAAAATATTTCTAAACGTGCGTGAACAATTAAAATCTTCCGTGCGATTTTTCGAACAAATTCGGACGGACTACGTTTCACAATTAAAAATAATATTTCGCACGCGGACCTCATCCGTCCGATTATTTCAGTTCACGGAATCTGGAGAATGAAGTTTTAAAAAACCAGGCCCGTCGTTCGGGTTAAAACTTCATTTCGTGTGCGATTTTTTACACGCACAGATGGATCCTAATTGTGCACGCACCTTTAGATAAGAAATCCAAGCACTAAAGTGTGCAAAAAAATGAATTATTTATTTTTTGATTAATCAACAGTAAATATAAAATAAATCAATCTTACGAACGCATAGTTTAAGATATATCACTTGCACGTTTTTAATGTTCTTGTTACGATTTTTATCTTAAGGCTGGTAATCATCGAATGTTCTTGAATCTCTATTATCCGGAAACATTTTGAGAGCAATTTTTTTTTTTTATGAAAAATAAAACAAGAAAAAAACTACACGAGATATACTACTGTATGACAAAAATAAAAGAGGGTGACAAGAATGGAGACAACGCAAAACGACCACTTCTGATAATACTTTGCCACCAGCTATCGAGACATAATATCGGGGACATAAAGGGTTTCCAACGACCAAAACCATTAAAAACAGGGAGCAAAAAAAAAAAACAACAGAAAATTGGATATGCAACCACGATTGAAAAATCTCTTTATCTAACCCTACTGACGTTATAACCTATCTATTTTTTGACATAAATTAATGTATAACGTCACCAACATAAAAACAAACGCGTTCTGGTTTTCTGCACAACATGAAGCGAAACTCACGCACCATAGGCAAGTTTAACGAATATAAACGTTGATGTGATTATTTATTTTTACAATTTAAATTATTAAACATAATTTTGATTATTTATAAAAAATTCAACCGATTTAAAATTCGATTTTAATATCGAATATTTTTTAATCAATGGCCTTAAAACATTAAAGAAAAATTAAAGTCAAGACAGCTTGTTTTGAAGCAATTTATTATTGAAAACGTGCAGAACTCAAGCACATTTTCAAGCAACTTGCTTTAAAATCTAACAAATTAAATTCAAAATAGCTTGTTTTAAAGCGATTTTCTTTGAATTTTAACTACCGATTATTTCGAATAAACTACCTAATAGACATATTTTACAAAATATTTCAAATTTTAAACCAAAATTAAATTCATATATATTTTAAACTCAACATTACTTTTTTTTTTACACTAAGTCGAACAATAATTAATTTTCATATAAAAAAAAACAGTGTGGTGGTGGTGACATTTGTTTCATCACACGCTATTCCTATGGTGCGTTACTTCTGACCTACACTCTTCTTTAAAAAACAAACAAAAAAAACAACAAAAATTCGAATTAAATTTTAAATTAAAAACTTGCACAAACACGCAATTTAAAACTCCCAAAACACGAAAAAAAAGTAACAAAAACCCATGTTAATAACAATAATAATAACTTGTCGCCTTCACTAACAAGAAGTTGATGCGTGTGGTGAGAGAGAGTCTTTGTTTGCGCATGGCCACGTTTAATTGGTTGTATGCCCACAGCTTCCATTTTGTGTCCCCCTAATATGGCAGCACTTTTATCCGACTTTCGTAGCCAGAGGATTAACGACTCACCCTTTGTTTTCCCTAAAACTCTTCCATTACTACCCATGAACCCTTAATAATAAACATGCCTTTCATAACACCCTAATTCCGGTCACGGGGGTTTCGTCAACACAAATACACAGCGGGACCAAAACTGTCTCCAAATCAATTTTTTTTCACATACACCTCAATACACAACCAACACCCAACTTATACAGGGTGCCGAAAAAAAAATTGTCAAAACAACGACTAACGCGATTACCCGATTTTTAATATACCACAACACCGATGACACGTGTTTCCAAAACTTTTAATTAAACTTTTACAATGTCGCGTAATAAGACCTAATTAGACACAGTAAAAGTTTAGGAAAACTTTTATCTACTTGTATATTATATATACATAGTTGAATCGTGTTAATAAATCGTGTCGTTGCCAAATTTTCGAGGTGTCGTTTAACGACATGGGTTAATCCTTCGAAACAGTGTTATAAATAAAAATTGAGTTAGAAAACGGGTGACAAACGTTGGCAGGTGATTCGTTACCTAACTTGACCAGTCACCAAAGTGTTAGTTTTAACGATCAATTCGCCAGCAGGAAATCAACGTTTAATTAACCTTTATAGCAATCATCTCGACGACGACTGCGATTCGCCTGCGACCATAAACTGAAATTAAGATACGGGGGTTATACTCCAAAAGGGGTTGTTGTTGTTGTTATTATTACATTGCAAAACCAGTTGGGAAAACGATGGTACTATAGTCTCCTCCTTTTCTCTTTTATGAAGCTTTGCCACCTCGAAATGAATATTACTACAACCAAAGGGCGTGTTTTAAATACTGCACTAACCATAGCAGCGAGTAAAAGTAAAACGAAGACAAATTAATGTACGACTGCTTTTAATTGGAAACGGTGCAGTTTCCAACACAATAATAAACTCGAAACATGTTCAACCACTCGAAAAAACGTGTTCGCCAAAGTACAGGGTGCTCCAAAATTTCAATATACATTGAATACGTCAAATACGGTAAAACCCGCTTAATACGATTAAAATGTTTTCCTCGCTTAAGAAGTGAAAAACAATTGGTCTTCATTCGTATGTAAGCCTATATAAAGTCGGCTTGTTTAGAAGAATTTCTTAGTATATATTGTTTGATCCCTCAGTATTAAGCGGGTTAAAATATATAAAAATAAATATCTACTTTAATGAAAAACTAGAGTGTTCCTCCTCCACGCACCAGCTATTAAAGCACCACCGTGCGTGAAAATGCTGAGACTTATACCGAAATCGTTAGTTTTAACCAACGAATATTGCCAAGCAACATAAGTTAAAACAATAAATAGCCATAACAAATGTTGCGAAGCAACATGAATTAAAAGAACGAATTGCATAATAAAAACAAAAAAACTTTCCCGTCATTTTTGACGGGCTATTCACTAGTTAATGTTATATTCCCAAACTTTTAAAGTACGTATTGTTATATCAGTATTACACATAGCAGTATTATGTAAGTAAACCTACGTATTACCCAGAATGTATAAAACTCATTCTCTACATACAATGCCTAGGAATTCCATGCCTGGTTTAGGCAATACGCTGTTATGCTTAAATTTAGGCTTTTTTTTTAGAGAAAATGTTGTTAACTAACCTATAGAAAATGTTATTTCATACATTGTCAAAAGAGGCTAAAAATTTAGTATAGAATGCCTGAATTCTATACATCGCTGGTAACATGCATATTGATATTTCTGGTCTTCACGTTATTCTTCATATACTTATGTACGTAAATACACGTACTTACAACATTATGCATACATTATTACACGTTTATGCATACATTTATGTATAAATCAGGTTATTTTGAAGACCAATTATAGACACCCCATTATAGAACTTCAAACAAAAATAGATTACATAGACCGATAGATCCCAGGTCTATAAGCCAATCACCTAGTAGAATATGGACGAAAACTAATTTGGCGAATAATAACACCAATAACGACACAAAATATCGACAATCCGTCAAGCTCGATGGGTATTAACCTCGACCATTGATAATGACACTGTTTGTGTATACCTATCTAATATAAATATCACCTGGTACGACCATGATTACTTCCCACGCAAATCATCCACCCTGTCTTTCCTTCTATCAATTATCACGACAACCCTATCATACGGACACTGTTCGACAACAATAACGAATGACCAAAAAATAATGTAGAAATGCGTGGTTTAAATAAACTACAACGTACTTCTCAAGATTCGTCTCCTAGTCTCGTATTACACCAAGCTGGACACACAGGTGTCTCACTAACTCTCGTGGTATCATCATCCATCTTTTTTGGGTGGTGGACACCGCCGAGTCAGTGTGAGTGTGACACAAAAAAAAGGTGTGAGAGTGACAAAAGGGTCCTTGTGGTCGTTGTCACCTCCACGCACCTGCAAAAATGAGCCTTTTGGCCACGTGCAAATCTCCGTCACGTGACATCTCCCAAAAGAGTTTTTGTTTTCTTGTAAAAGTCGTAAACCGTTTGGTAAGTTTCGTATCTTTCGGGAAAGTCGGTTTCTCGAGGATCCCCCCCCCTAAAAAAAGACTTTTCTTGTCCAACTTAATTATCCGCTACAAAACTATAACTAGTGGGGTCAAAACCACTAGTGGTTAAAAGTGTCACACAGTGTACAATGAGGGCGATACCAATCTCGTAAATTGTGTTAAAAGTAAACCGAACGTCCATTTTTTTAGAAATTAACGCTGACACAAAAGTCAATAAAGACAGAAAATATATATGTTACACGCAATGTATATATTCCAGGCATTGTTACACAGACAATGCTAAACATAGTTTAGGGGATGTATGAAATGAGCATTGGAATAGTTAGGTTAAGAAAAAGCCTAGGTTGGATTTAAATTGTGGATTAAATGGTTTTTTTTAGAGAAAATGTCGTTAACCTAACCAAAACAAGTAGGATTACATTAAAAATTCATATTCTTTATATACT
>JAQIWH010004484.1:0-16893 GCA_034695005.1 Cryptops parisi | reverse complement strand
ACTTAAATGAGCAGTTTGAAATGGGGGCCTACATTTTCCAGCTGGCCTGGGCCTATTACTGGCTCTGCACGGCCCTGTATACATGTACAAACATTGCCTAAGTGATCTAAAGAATGCCAAGTACGCCAATTGCGTTGTTTTTTTACAATAAACTCTACTAATGTAAAACTCGAGCGGTCCCAGAAATATAAAGGCAGGTACTATTGTTTGACAGTAGTATGCAAACAAAACCAGGGATGTTGCATGGTGATATCTGACCATTAGAGTACATTATACTGATTATTTCATGTGGAAAAAGTCTGCCAACTGCTGAACAACATAAGATTATTATCTCTCGAAAATCAGAGAGGTGCTTTGCAAGAGCAATAAAGATACAATTGAGAGATCCCGACTGTTGTGGAAACATTTCAAAGCTTGCAGTCCATGTTGAACCCAATTACAATGAAAATGAACCACACGTTCATCCATTCTTCCTCCAGCATCAATGAAATGCAACATTGTTATACAAAATGTCATGAGTGACGCTTCCTAGAATTGGGAAGACTTTTGCCAATGCGCAAAATCTCTAGTTTATAAAAACAAAAATGCCACACAATAGTGTGTGGAATGAAAGATACAGAATGTCATGGACTAACACCTGACGAAAAGTCATTTGAACCAACGAGAATAATTTATTTAAATGGACTTGAAAAGTTTAAGTTCTACTCTAATGACGTTGCGAGTAGAATTCGCAAATCTACTTGTTTGGAGAACATCAAATGAGCTAGGGCACAATTTCTAAGAACATCGAAGGAAATTACTGGTTGCTGAGCAGTAACCTATAACGTCCCCATTCACACGTTATTGTTAATTTTTAGCCAATAAAGTACCCGTCAGCATATTCAGTAGACTGGAACCCCATGGAAAATGTTTGGAGTATACTTACATAAGCTGTATATGAAAGTTGACAATGTCTGCTGCTCACGTCTTGTTAGCTGTTGGCAACCACGTATTGATATTTCACAGAACTTGTTGAATAGTCGCTGCTTTTTCTGGCCAATGTTATCATTGTTCTTTTTTTATTTTTCCAGCCCATTTCACGACGAACCAAACTCTTCAAATCAAAGCAGGTGCCATTTTATTTTTTACTACACCCCCCCCCTCCCTCCTTGCACACTAGCCTCGCGTTCCTTGTCATATAAATGCTCGTAAAAATCAGTGTTCATACCGTTTGCTTCGTCGAAAATGTTCTCGCTAACACTTTAACACGTTGCCGGAACATAATTTCACTCGAATTTCACTTCACATTTGCAAATGACAAAATAATAAACGAAAGTTTTGATTCTAATCTACTCACCCTCACCACGCTGGCACGCTCAGATGTTTTATTTAGGCCAACATGGCGCAAAAACCGTTCAAAGATAGTCGATAACTTTTTGCGCTAAAAGCGTTCAAAGTGAACGTGGCCTATGGTATGCGCCTATTTAGTACTGCCATCTTACGTTCAAATTGCGTTCGCTTTTAATAAAAAATTGTAACTTTTGTTGTTGCTTTATTTCATTCGTTGTTGAGACTATAATAAATAATTCCATTTATTAATTAAGTGACCCAGTGTAACGCCAAAAAGAGTATAGTTAATACAAAATACTTAACACACTTTTTCTTTTTCGTTTAATCGTTTACACAGTCCTGTAAGTAAGGCCCACCTTTTCCCTGCGGCACTGGTTGGTGATAATCTGTCGCTCTACGAATCTTTGGACTTGGCCAACTTCAGTAGTTGTTGTCATAATTATCACTAGTCATTGCTTTGAGGAATAATTTTGTATAATTCAACAACAATAATCATGTCTCCAGCTCAATCTAGACCTTTATTTTCTTATGAGAATCTGGTGCATGCCATTGCAGGATCTGCGGTGAGTATTCTTTTTAGTGGGCACTGGTACTTTTGTTGTGCGGTCGGTGGAACACGGAAAACTAAATTTAATTTCAGCAACTTGCATAAGTATGAAAAAAAAATTTTACAAAAAAAAAAACAGAAAGAGAAATTTATTATACAGTACTTACAGGAATAAATTATTGGTACTTGGCAACATGAGTTATTTTCGATTTAGTTGGTTAGATTTGTAAGATGATTTCCTTCTCTTAAACACGTGGTTAAAAAAAAAAACTTTTGTGTATTTTGAAGAATCTTGGCAATATGAGTTATAAACAATTTGATAATACGAAGTTTGATAAAAACAATTAAAAGTTTGATAAAAACAAAATGGCAAAAACCTACAAAAAAACGTTAGTTTTCAAACTTCGTATCATCAAATTGGTTAGATTTCATACTTATTGTATTACATAAATTGACAAATTGAAATGTTGCATAAATTGACAAACTGAAATGTTGTGAATTAATTTTCTATGTTATATTTTCAACGGCGAAAAAACCTGCCTAAAAAAAACTTACAAAACATTTGTGCCAACTAAGCATCAAATTTGCATCAAGTGTCCGGTTCTTCAGAAACTTTCCACAAAGTTTAGCTTTACAAATACATGTAAATTATTACTGTTGAGAACAATGATAGATAAACTGTTATGCAAGTTAAACAAACTTATATCAAAAGTTTTTGCAGTTTTACCATTGATGACTGATGTTTTGCAAAATGTCTCGCAAAAGGTTTTTTTGTGCATTTCAAAGTGTTCCACTGCGCACACAACAACTGTTTTGCAAAATTTTTCGCAAAGAGTTGTTTGTGCATTTCCAAGTGTTCCACTACGCACACAACAACAACCAGTTACATTCACAAAAGTAAAATTTATGCTTTCCATAAAAGATGTCATGTTACAGTGACATCTAAAGTTGTTTAAATTTGCTTTGCTAATTTCAGGGAGCGGTTACTGCCATGTCAGCATTCTATCCTCTAGATACAATTAGAGCAATATTGCAAGGTATAGCGTAAAATAAATTATTGGAATTTAACATTACATTACACTTTTGAAATCGCTAAAATTCAACTTTCTTTGTAACAGTCGACGAGAAACGCAAGGCTAAAAACTCTTTTGCAATGTTAGTGGAATTGGCGAGAGATGAGGGAATGTAAGTTCAAACTAATGAAATTTGTGTGATTTGTTGTAACCGTTTGTTTTATACGCTTGTGTGTTTTTTGCAGTTTATCTCTATACAAAGGTCTACTACCTGTGCTCATCAGCGTTTGCATGTCCAACTTTGTGTATTTCTATACGTTTCATGGTTTGAAAGCTTTGCGTGGTGTTGCACAGAAAAACCAGACAGCACTCAGGGACTTAGCATTAGCATGCATTGCTGGTAATATATATATGTGCCTTGATTTTCCGTGTAGAAATGTAGTGCTTGGCCACCAATCAAGAACACATGCATCATCAATTGTCATTGTAATGATTGCAGGTGTCATCAACGTCTTGACGACAACGCCCTTATGGGTTGTGACCACACGCCTGAAACTCCAAGGAACGAAATTTCACTCCGAGGAGATGCGTGAAACGAATCCTACGTATCATGGGATAATAGGTGACTTCAGGTGTTTTCATTTATGTCAAGTTCATTTCAAAGATAAACTGAAGATAAATGTTAATTATTCCGATTAGCAAAGCTTACAGAAGTTGTGCAATGGAAATAACAAATGGGTTGTTTACAAGGGTGACTTTTTCACTTCCCTGTTAATTCAGGCTTTCGTCATTCAAAAGTTACATTCCTGAAATAACCCATGTCGTGAAATCCAGCTTTTAGCTGTGTGATATCTGCAGTCTATATGAGAAAAATATAATAAATTACTAATAATGTCACAAAATATGTACAGTGTGTAGTATAGGTTGGTACATAAGTTACCCCAGTTTTGTAGTTAATAATTAGTGATTACTTCTTAAATCTATTATTTAATCAAATTTCTAGTTTTCTCTGTAAAAAAATTTAATTACAAACGTATGGAAAACTAGTGGTGTTTTTTTTTTTTTTGCACCACCCTGTATAACCAATATCATATTCAAAGATTTATGATGGCTGGATTTCTGTCTGAAGTTTATCATGTGCAGAATCGACACTGTAGATTGATTAGATTTATGGTAATGGTTTATGTTTTCATCAATGAGATAAGGATTTATTCAACAATTTGTGGATAATCGCAAAGCATTGATGCAACTAGCGTTATATATATATTTTTATATAACAAGGATCAAAAGTGAATTTCTTTTTGTTTACTTCAACTTAGATGGGTTGTTGAAGGTGGCAAAATATGAAGGCATTGCTGGCCTCTGGAGTAGCACACTACCCTCACTAATTCTGGTTTCTAATCCTGCGATACACTTTATGGTATACGAGCTGCTCAAACGCAGGATGCAAGATATCTACAAAACAAAGGTTAGACATCTTCAGGTTTCATGAGATTGTAGAAGATTTATTAAGCTGTTTTTTTGATAGTTTTGATAATTTTAATCTTTTTTGATTTTAGGACTTGAATGCAATCATTTATTTTGCAATTGGGGCAGCAGCAAAAGCTGTAGCTACATTTCTCACGTATCCTGTACAGATAGTGCAATCGAAATTTCGGGTAAGGAAAATTTATCATTTAGAAGTAACTTGATAGGTTATTTTGTTTAAGGAAGTGGGTTTTTTGTTGTTATTTTGGGAGGGCCAAGGGTCTCTATTGGGACTCTGAAATAAGAATGAAATAATGAATGAAAACAATGAAAATATTTTGTTTGTTTATCAGTATGAAAGTGCAAACAAAGGCAGTAGTCATTCAACTAGTATTAAACAGATGGTTATGTATCTTCTAAGGTAAGAGGAATCTTTAAGCATGTTTTCATATACAGTCAAGCCTACGATTAGCTACTGTACTGTTCCAGCATTGATTTTCAACCATTTTCTCATTTATAGAACGCAAGGGGTTCGAGGATTATACAAAGGACTAGAAGCCAAAATGCTTCAAACTGTTCTTACAGCAGCACTTATGTTTTTGTGTTATGAAAAAATAGCATCAGGTGTATTCAAAGTATTGAAGTAATTTAACACATTGAACTATGTCGAACACAGTATTAAGCGCAAGGCTAAAACTCCAAAGTAAACAAATGTGTAATATAATTTTACTATAACTTGGGACTCACCTGTGGTTTATTCCTGAATCCATTACCATGGATTAAACAGCTTGTCCTTGTTGTACAGTGTTAACATTCATCATATTGGACGATTTTATGGAATACTCAATTCGAGGGCGTATGAATGAAATGCTGGTTTAATACAATTTACTATATACACTATACAGTGACACCTCGTCGTCTCATTCCTCGTTCGGTACGCCGATGCATCAAGGTTTCACTGTATATATTTCCAAAAAATGTCAGTGGCCATTAAATGTTTACCTCATATTCCTAATCCATGCCCAGACACTTTTTATAAGTTGTTTTCATTAGATATTATTCAACTAATGGTGTATTGTCACTTCAAAGTTTCAATAAAATTGTGGATGAAATCTATCTTCGGTCTCCATTCTGTTCTTTGCATGGGAGACCATCCCATACAGGTCAAGAGGGTAGGTGATGCTGGCTCATTAGTGGAACCATGAGGTTGCCACTGTGTTCCATCACAAACGTATTCAATACTATAAACTTCATCTTCAAGACGCTGTGCTGGTGCACATTTCATGTTGGCTCTACACAAGCATGTGTGTCATCAAGTGTCGCCCTCATCTATTTTAATCTTTTATTTCGAAATTAAATGTATTTATTTATACCATAGTATTTTAGCGTTTATAGGGAACTAGGTAGGTTAGAATCAATTTAATTCTTTATTTGAGTGCAAGTCTAATATTAGATAACCTCTTAGTTTGCTTATAACCATGGCTGTGGAGTCTCAAAAATAGATTGTACAGCAGGGGTGCCAAGATCTGGTTTCTGGTTTTCTTTTATAGCCTTCGATAGTGTATTGTATTTGTATTATAACAAAAAATATGAGCATAGCTTCTTTCAACGCAATCTGTGGTTAGTTCAAATAGAAGAGTAGGAATCGAAGAACAGCCTTGGTTGTAACTTAATGAATTGAGATTGAAAAATATCTGTTGCAGTTTAGTCACAGAAAAACACAGATGCTTCAATGTTTATTCAATGAAAACATCGTGAATGCTTCTTACTACATTAAATATGTACAGAAGTGATATCCACACTTTTAGTTCCCAAAAGTTAAAAAATATGGTAAACATCTGCCTAAAGTAATGACAATGGAGTTTACAATGAAATAAGCGTATTAGTTTTGGGAGAATTACAATTTATGCCAACAAAACTGCAGGAATCCTTAAAACGAACTTGCCACAATAAATGTTTCGTCAACCTTGATTCTTGAAAGGCTGAATTTCCTGCAGAAATTACCTACAATTGTTCATGTGTGCTTCCTATAATGTAATATAACCACCTTGGCTTAAATACACATAATCTATCGCATTATAAAGAACGGTGTTACTGTTTAGGAGGGTTTCGTAACCGCATCGTGTACGAGCTACTTCGGACTTGGGATGAATTCTGAACTTTTCCCTGCTGCAACACTAATGGATTGGTCTGAGTGGGATGGATATTGCCAACTACTGTTGAAGATGGCCCTATTGCACTATTGATTATTGATGCACCTGGAGTGGTGGAGGAAAGCGAGGAAGCTTTCAGTAGTGCAGCAGGTCGAACAGCAACCGTGATACCTTGTGATGATGAGGCAATACTTGATGTTGGTACCTGAAAAAAAAAGTTACATTTCTTTTTAGAGAAAGAAATATTTCATAATTTTTTATCTTAGTTATTTTTTTTCTGCTGGTGCATTTCCATATAAAATGAAACCCATATCTTTCCAACAAATTACGTATAATACAAGTGTTCAGCACTCTGATGACTTGATATTATGCGTAAACTATTTTGCTTAAACATGGCAAATTTCTAATGTTTTCTACGCATCTACATCTGTATCTTAGTGGATAATAAGAAACCGCTACATCAAATTCCCTTGTGACTTAACTTGTTTTCCGCCAATCCTTATACACTAAATAACCTACTAGTCATTCCCGGATTCCATCTGTCAACATAGTTCATTGGCCAAATATGAAAAAAATCCATTTTTCGAAAGAAATCTGTTCATTTTTTTTTTTGACTGTCTGTTCCATTTTTTAACCAACTTTTATGCTTCATGGTACCTGACCTTAATCTTGGCAGGACATACCAACAATCGTAAAGTGTCGTGTTACCACTGAACACCAGATGTCACAGAAGAGGCAAAGTATTGCAACGCTTAAGCACACATTCTGTTTTTAACTAGAAATGAAATGTCTATACACAATGTGGAGATAACTATTTTCATACCACCGATAAATTACATTCGCAATTGGAAAAACCAATCTTACTACTAATGTGATGAATGGTTCGTTTTATACCTAAAATGTAAAGTCGTCATAAATTCTTGACGGTGCCCTCATTAAACCCCAAGTACCTACCTACCTAAATTCTTGAGTGCATTTCAGTGAAGAAAAGTAAATAAACCAAAGCTTTTTCCAACTGTATTAAACAGTCTATCAAACCATAAAGCAGCTCAAACAGCATTTGATATAAGCACTGGAAACAATTCAGTGTGTTTGCACATCATTTTAAAACAAGTCAATGTAAATTGAACCGTAAACATGAATTGACACCCACCCTGCGCAATGAAAGGTATACAGTATACAGATATTGTTTATTATGTGATTTGAAGCAATTACCTTTAAAGCTCCAGCACTCACTGGAGGTGATCTAAGCATTGTTAAAGCAGCTGTTGTACTTGGGACTTGACTGAAAACTGATGTCTGACGTCCTGTATTGTCAAGAGAAGCTGTTGAACGGTTCTGACTTCTGATCTGTGCAACTGCAGGAACTTGTGATTGCCCATGTGAAGTTGTAGCAGCGGTCACCATCTGAAATTCCAATATTAAATTTTGTTATTAACTGAATCAGTTAATATCCATTCACATAGACGAACTGATTAATTCATATAATATTTAGTAGGTTACACATGGATTGATCCATTTCAGAATTACAGTCACTACATTAAGTTACACCCTACCTCTATGATACTAGTTCTGGTTTGACTGTAAATTATACTTGTAGGCACAAGTTAATTTTGTGCACATGAACATTTTTGCTTTTTTATTTGGATATGTGGTACTCCATTATCATTGTTGAAGCTTAGTAGACTGACTGAATGAATGACATGATTTTAAAAAAAAATGTTGTATAGTGGCTTTAGAAATCTTTTTTTTTTGTCAACCTTGTGGACCAAAGACCATTTTAAAAAAATAAGAAAAATAAAAATGCACTATAATCTATCATAATGCAATAACAACAAGCAACACTCACCTGAATTGTCTGTTTAAGTGCAGTCGCCTGTACTGCAGATGTAGGGGAGGCGATATTAGCAGCAACAATAGGCTGATGCACAGGAATAACTCGAGATTGCATTGTTTGACCAGATGACAATGAGGTCACAGGCGATCCTGTAAGTTGACAAAATGCTCATCACAAAATTTACTTAACTAAGCAAAGAGAGGATACCATCATCAAAAACACTAGAGAAGTTTAAAACAAATGTTAACTTCAACTAAGTGTTGCAAGTTGCAACAAATGCCTCACCCCTAGCAATAATAATGATTTCATTTGAGAAGTTAACCCCAGAAAGGAATGTACAAATGTTAGGAAAGACGCATACAGTATATGAAAAAATGAAAATCCCAGGAGTCTAAACAATTAAACAAATTGAAAAAAGCTCATAGGGATGACATATAGAAATAATTTTTTTTTGTAATTAAACCTTGAACACAAACTGTCAAAATATCTATATATAGAATATCAACATTGATAAATTAATGCTCACCTGTAGATAAGATAGGTGACTGAGTCATAGTGGCTGCAGCTTGAGGTGTTTTACTCATCAACTGCTGGGACATCAATGACTGCTGAGTTGCTGATGTTGTTTGAGAGACTGCCGATCCAACAACAGTTGATGTCGCAGAAGTTACCTACAATAGCAACAGTTGATACTAATTAGCATGACTGTTGCAGTCTGTGCCAACGATTGCACTCTGCTGATAAAGTCAGGAATCGGGTATGATAAATGTTCTAACCGTAGAGTTATTTTAAGTATACTTGCTAACGGGATTAAACCTGAGCCGTACTTTGCTGTGAGCTAATAAACTATTTAATCCATTCCAGCTGTTCCAGCTTTTAAGGTAGAATTCCTGGTACGAGCTGGAAACATGTCTACTACACGTGTCTGCCAATGGTGAAGCCTGGTGGAAGGTGTCAACTTTTCTTTTGCCTAATTTGGTCTCTAGCAAGTTTGGTTCAGGAGACGGTGATAAATAATAACACTAACTTACTGGAAATTCATAATTGCAACAATGAAATTTGTGATCTTACTTATATACTGTATATGAGTAAACAGTAAGTTCAGAAAATCTGACCCACACCCATTAAACCACATGTACACTAGGCACCAGATTTCTCAAAGTGTGATCTACAAAAAGACTAACAATGCTTTACTTTGCTCAGTTGTAGTAAATTGCTATAAATAATTAATATCCCCCTTCACAACATATCCACTAAAGTTACATGGATTCCAATATTTGCAGTTTTACAGTCAAAATTATGGATCCACAAAAGTTGGAACACCTTGATCTAGCATGATGCAACTCCACATTATTGATGACTTAAAAATTCCAAGATCCCCAAGGTTTGTTAAGCATCTTAGCCACCATCTACGATCCCCAATCCTTAACCAGCTTAATGGATGTATAAATTAAGCTTAAGTCCATTGGAGCCCTTAAATGACAGGAATTTTGCTAATCCTGCATTTGATCCTAATGTTTTCATTTCCATAAAATAACTAATAAGCTTAAATACTCACTTGTAACTGTTGGAGAGCTTGTGGTGGAACTTGTTTTATTACTTGTTGAATGTGTTGAACGGTAACTGCTGATAGTGGCTTTTGAGTTGAATGTACATTAGAAGAGGTGGTTTGTTGAACAATCTGTACAGTTCCCAGTTGTGCTGGAATTTGCTGCTTGCCAGTTACTTGCTGCACCTTCATGTTCAAGGAAAATCATTTAAGAAACAGTTTCATTTCAAAATACACTAAGATCAAAAAACAAACATGCGCCACCCTGATAATCACTTAGTAGCAAGCCCATCACACATGCAGTATGCTAGCTAATGCATCAATTTTTCAAATTTAAATGTCAAACAACAAACAAACTTACACTTGGAATGTTCAGACTGACAGCACTCATCGGAATGGTTACATTTGGGGTTGCAACAGTTTTGACCAATGTAGCGACAGGGGACTGTGCAATCTGCTGCTGCTGCATCTGTTGTAGTTGTGCAGGGGTGAGAATCTGAGTGGTGACCTAACAAGTTAAAAAAAACAGATATTCTGTAAAGAAGGAATTCTTGTTTTCATTAACACCTTTATTTTTGGTGCTAAATCAGAAATTATGATAAGTAATTAACTTGGGGCATGACCATACTACTAGTAGAACCAGTGAATGACAATAATAAAATCTGTAATGCCTGCAATTCACTCAAGTAGTCGGTGCAGATTAGGAAACGGAAAGCAGGCTGCACAGGCAAAGTGCCAGAGAATGCCACCAATTCAGAGAAAAATACTCTGTAATACAGTACGCTGAAAGATGCCTACTAAAGGTGAACTAGCAAAACACACATGCGTAATCTACCTAGTCCCCATCCTTAAAATCATCCATATAGACCGGCTCAGAGCAGTTATGGCAATGAAGGAGCTGCTGAAAATGACCCATGTATTATAGCGTGGATAGAAGCACATGATTAATTTCATTACAAATGAATTTTCAGAGAGCATCCATAGAAATCAGAAAGATCACATGGGAAAACGCAGCGGACCGCCCAGCAGGTTGGAAAGTTTTTGACAAATGCCCATTGGTCGGGTGATCCTGACCCAAATTCTCGCAGCAAAACAGCTGGATTAAACATGCACTGGTATGTCATATTGTCAAGGGTGGCATAAAGCTGCACCATGAAATTATGAGTGGTGGCTTCCAATCTTAGCATTCATGGTGGATTTGGAAGCAGCTCACCACTTTCACACACACTGAAGACAGGACTGGTGCAAAATACCCCTAGGCAATGCAATTTGTGCACTCCAAATGGATGCTCCAAAGTTGTTACACATAGGTAATTGGGTTTTTTACAAGGGCTCCGACACCATACAGCTGTGTCATTTGGTCCTCAGACTTTATTAAATCATCAGACAGTACAGGAATGATGCTGATGATGTGAAAATGATGAAGATGAACTACAGTTTTATGAAGCAGGAGGAAATGGGAGAACCCTGAGAAAACCTGCCCCCCTGGAAAACACCACCCAGAGTCAGTAATAGCTCCGTATATATTAATGGCAAAAAGTAACAGAAACACAAGCGTACTGTTTTCTCAGACAAGTAAAACAAAGATATTCAGTAAAAAAACCCTGTGGCCCAGGCCAATTTCTCCAAAATGAGGTGCACCAATAGCGAGTTAGAACTGCTGCTGCTTCGCCACTTATAGATATTCTTGCACACAAATTTACTTAGAAACATTCTGCCAAACTATCTTAACCAAACATTTCATCGAGCTAGTTAAATGGTTAACTCTAGTGAACAAAAATTCAGATGAGTATACAATTGTTATTGATATACATGTTATACACTTAATGGTCAATCCATCGTCATGCATTTTAATGTACTGTAATATAATAGCTTAATATACTCATCAACATGTCTTTATTGTTTAAATGTCCCTGTCTTTCCATCAAGCTATTTACAAATACCAAAAACAGCTTTATATAGGCTGATAATAAACTTTATATTGTTAATTTCTATGAAATTGTAGAATGCTTTGTATAAAAAGACAAGCAGCGTAATAAAATGAAATGCAATCATCAAACTCAATATAAGTCAATAATAATCGAATTACCTGTCCTTGACTCGAAACTGGCATGTGTGCTCCAGCCTTCTGTTGCTGAAGTTTCACGAGCTGGGCAATATCGGCATCACTGATTGCTCTTGTTGGCTTGACAATCTGTTTTGGAAGCTAGGTAAATACACATCGTATGCAATTGAGTCAAACTATAATACACTAAAACCACATAAAATAGAGTGTCTGAAATATTAATAATTCTTAGTACACACTAGGACTAGACCAAGTTGCACCAGTCATTCTTAACATTGAATAGCTAACATCTTAGCAAGTCTTAGGCAAAGTTTTAAATTACATCTTGAGTTCATATTAAACAAGAAGTTCTTGATTTATGTCTGTGCATGTCACATTCTTCAAAACCTTGACTAAATTGAAATCATATATACAGGCAAAATTCAACTTTCATTGCTTCACTCTTTCATCGCCCTTCAATTAATACCAAGTTATCAAATTTTATCGTTTCTCTCTGGTTCCACACATTAGCAAGGTTCAAATCAAAGACTTCTCATCTTCGAACAAAATAAAATGATGATCCTAGCCAAGTTTCAAATAAGTTTTAACCAATTCTTACCTGTCCTCGCTGTTGTGAATGAACAGTATGGAGAGCATTTGTTGCACCAACTGAGGCCGCCGTCACTGCCATCTTTTGAGTTTGATTTTGTGCTAGCGCTGTTGCTGTACTTGTTGCAGACTGTTGTGCTTGATGCTGTGCCTGTGCCTGCATTCGCTACAAAACATTTTTACAACATTAACCCCCCTATAACATTAGACTAATGAAGGTCCTGCAACGATCAATACCTGTAGTCTCTGTTGTTGCTGCTGCTTAATTAAATTGTGGGTCCTAATTGCTTGAAGTTGATGCATGGTTAACCCTTTGGATGTCTGTAGCGATGCCTGCGTAGGAGAAACTATGCTAGTAGGCACTGATGTGGTAGCAGCCAAGTTGGAAGCTGCAATCCTCTGAGTTGCGGCTTGAACTTGAGCAGCAGTCAGACTGACAACTGTTTGGGAATTGCTCCCCGCAATGTTTCGCACTGCCATGCCTATAAAACACAAGTTACATAAAATACTCAACAGCCTCAAATTAATTTGTTCCCTTTATGTATGGTAAAACTTTGGCTCTAGAGGAGCAAATTAGGAATGTACTTTAGAAACATTTGTCAAAGCAGTACCTGATGCAGTTCTCTGACCAATGCTCGTGTTCACCAAAGGAGAAGCTGCTACACCAATCACTGATTGCAATTGTTGCGCTGACTGAAGCCCAACTATTCCTTGTTGATTGACAGTTGCAATGGATGCTTGTTGTGGTTGTTGTTGTTGCTGCTGCTGCTGTTGTTGTTGTTGCTGCTGCTGCTGGTGTTGTTGTTGTTGTTGTTGTTGTTGTTGTTGTTGCTGCTGCTGCTGTTGCTGTTGTTGTTGTTGTTGTTGTTGCCGCTGAGCAAGAATTTGTGGTTCTGCAATCTGAATTATATAAAGAAAACAAAATATGAAACAAACTAAACAAAGTCCACTCTCCTATGCATACAGTCCTTTTTACTAGCCAAGCTAAGATTCACTAATTACTACACAAACACTTACTTGAGGTTTCTGTTTTTCACGAGCAATGCGATCAGCCCTGTTCAATGCAACCTGAATAGGTGTTAATGGCTGGTCATACTGAATATTATGTTCAGCAAGTAATGCAACGTGCTTAGGATTTTTCAATGTTGGGTTGATTAACAGTGGCTTCAATGTTGAAGTTTTCTTGTTTCCAATCGATTTGATGGTTTCAAATCGTTGATGATGAAGCTGGGTGAAAGAATTGTTATTGTCTTGCCCGAACAACTGGCTGGTTCTCATTGGTCGATTATTCTTGACCTATACAATTCATTAATTGAACTTAAGTATTGTAAATTATAAGTCTAACATTGATGCAATATGATGTTAAGATTAACATGGACTAATTATTTTCCTAAAAAAAAATTGTCACTTTTTCAAAGAAATTAACAGTGACAGTGTAAGTTCTTATGTATTAACCACCTGCTACTGCCATAGGAGCAATTTGGGGTTGTTGTTTCACTAACCTAAACTAGTGTCTATGGTTATAAATGACAGTTTAGATTAGTTAAAAACAATGATTTATCATTAATCATGAAATTAATGTGTTTCATCTAACCTAAACTGGTATCGCTCCTCATAGACACGAGGTACCCTCATACCAGTGACTGGTGTTTAATACACAAGTACCTTGGTAACAGTTTCTAAACACAAGTTGTTAAGAACAAAACTTGACAAATAATTTGCAAATTATACCTCGGTGAGTCTCACTCTACATAATCCTTTTGATGATTTCTTCTGCTTTTTCGGATTAGAGTCGTACAAGATTTTTCCTTCTTCTCTTGGAATGATTACGGCCTCGTATCGATTTTTACACTGCTTGGGTGAACGGAAAATACGACCTGTGGTGTTGACAACTTCAGCAACCATGTCCCAATTAGGTGTATGGCCAGGAGATAAAACCAACAAATTCAAAGGAAGTTCCAGCAGTGTCTGAATAGCCTGCAAAATTAGTATTAAAAACAAAAAGCAAAGTTTGTAATTTGAAAATATTCTTAGGATTTCCATAAAAAAATCAAATGTAATGTGCTCACTTGTAACAATGCCCAATCTTCATGAATCAACCATTCAGGCTGATCTTGCATTTCCACTGTTGTTTTATTTATGATTGTAGGCGGCTTGAAGGATGGCATTACAGGTGGGCGGATAATACCACGGATCTTCTGCAGCTTCACATCTCGACGCATTTTAAGCACTGCTGCAGTTGGTCGATCAAAGAGAGAACGAGGCATACACACCGCATCATCTTTCCGAACTTTCTGTTTTCGAGCTGTTACAAGTCAAACAAGATCATTAACTTCAATCAGTTACTCTAACAAAATAAAATAATGGCATAATAAAAATTAAGATATATGTGAAACGATTAAGTAGTTTTGGTCTCCATCCTCCTAGCAAAAGTCTACAATAACAAAATGCTTTACCACTCCATTTCCACCATTTCAATGCTAAGTTTCAAATTTTTGATAGCGACAAAAAACTTAAGTACAAGTTTACCAAGTTGAAACATGATGAGAAAACACTGCTTTTACAGATATGCATTTTGTGCAATACATTAAATTAATGAATCTAATCAATGCAAGCAAGAATAATTTGAATATTTTTTTTCATTGCAAACATTTGCCACACCTTCATGCTAATTCAGGCAAGAAAAACAGACGTCAACAGATAGGTAAAACAAAATTTTTTGTGTTGATGGGATCCCAAATGCTGCATAAAGTCGCATGCATATACAGGATGTTTCAGAGTTCCTATTATAAGGGTGTGTAGCTATAGGGAGTCCGAAAGGAATAACTTTTTCAATGCGAAATAGTGGAAAAAATCATGTCACATGATAAATGCCTAGAAACCTGTGTGTGAGCTCCATGCAATACACACACACATGGGCAGGTAGCAAACCTTGTAATCTCACAACAATACAGGCACGTGCTTTGAGCATGTTACATGACACACTTTTCCAGAACTTTTCTTAATGAACCATGTCTGGACAAGCATGATTTCCATGAGTCAGCCTCCTAAAACACATGTACTGTACAATGAAGCCACAACTTAAAATGACAACTGCTCACAATTGGCGCCTGGCTATAGCATGGAACCTTGCATGTCCGAACATGGGCTCATTAAGAGAAGATCGAAAAAATCGTGTCACGTGACACAAACACCTTAAATGCTGTCTGTAGTATTGTGGCGGAAAGGCAAAGTTTGCTACCCCCTCCCCCGACATGTGTGTGTATTTCATGGAGCTCACCACAGACAGCTTTTTAGGCATCTGTATCACGTAACAATTGTTTTCGAAACTTTTCGCATAGGAAAAAGTTGATCCTTTTTGGCTCCCCCACATGCGCTAGAAGTTTGTAATAAGAACTCTAGAAACACCTTCTAAACTAGTGGTTTTTCTTATTTTTACGTTTTGGATAAATAAGCAGGACACATTTTGAATCTGTTCCATTATAAAACGAAGTAATTTTGATAAAATTAGGTTAGTTCTGAATAATATTTAGGGATCACTACAAAGATCTGAAAAAGATTACATTATAATACTACCAGATGTTTCAAACTTTGATGACAACCCCAAAAAAATTTCATCGAAAATAAGTTATGCTGCTCAGAACAAGAGGATACTTCAAAATCCTACATGAGCTTATCCACTATAGAAACAAAAATATTTTTTCATAAATGTTTTCTTAAAACTTCAAGTTACAGCTGCTCAGAATTCACCAAGGTTGAGATACGCCAGTCTTGCTCTGGGCAGCACATTTTTATCGAGTTGAAATATCAAATACAAATAGCAAATTTTTTTTAAATCACTCCATAAATACAAAACATTTTTTGCACAGTAGAACCCTCGTATCCACAGAAGATAGGTTCCAGGCCGATCCGCGAATACATGAAACTGCAGATGAGGGGTCGAATTTTGGGGATACATTACTTTTCTTTTTAATCTTAGAATAAGATTGGATTGTGTCCCTATTAATATGTAACGATTGTTTTCCCCTTCCCTATGTGTCAAACAAATGTTTCCAACTTTGGTAGCAACCTCTAAATTTAAGTAGTCAAAATTTTAGAAATATTACTTTTTAAATATTGGAAAAAGGTAGACCGATGTCACTAGTCTAAATTAAACTTGCTTTATTCCCCATTATAAGGACAACTCTAACATGTACTTAACTAAACGGCATTGGTTCAGTTGATCTAAAAAAATATTTCTACCAGATTAAAAATATATTTATCACATACTGACCTAAGTTGATACCATCTAAACGTAGTCGTTTGTTTTCACGTTTAATAAATATCGGTGGAAGTTGCGACTCCG
>JAQIWH010004483.1:0-16895 GCA_034695005.1 Cryptops parisi | reverse complement strand
CATATGACCAATAGTCCTTATGACCAATAGCCTGTGACCAATAATCCTATGACCAATAGTCCTATGACCAATGGTCCCCAAACCGTAATAATATATTCTACAATGTTGGTTTGAAAATGTTTTTCGCACGTAGGTCAATGGAAAATAAATTTTGTTTTCTTAGCTTCTCTACGTTTTGTTTTGTGGACTTGATCGCTTTGGTTTGTGAACGGCTCAGTTGAGCTTCAGAAAGTTTTATTGAGAATTAGAACAGCTATGCTAACAGCCAAATCTTTTGAATCAAGGATTTTTGGAAATATCTTGGATGTATGGTGAATATCCACCGATGGGACCTTATGATACAGAGTGTAGAAGTCCCATATGCTTCAAAGCAGGTTTGCTATTGATTAATATGTATATAAATTCAGTATATGTATATTGTGCATTGAACAATATTTACTCGACATTATGCTATGTTTATATTAAATGTGGACTGAAATTTTCCATTAGGCGATAAGCGAATCAATCAGCATCCTGGAATGGTAGCCATGCACACATTATGGCTCCGAGAACATAATCGTATCGCCAGGATTTTGGGAGACATGAACCCTCATTGGAATGATGAGTACATTTTTCAGGTAACATTGTAGCAATATACTGTATAAGTTACTGGCAATGCATGAAATCCAGGCATTCTATGAAATGTCTAACCTTTCTTTGGCAAAGTGTAAACTTTTATCTTAACTGTTCAGGCTATTTTAAGTTAGTGAACGATATTTAAGCCTAAAAACATTTAAGCCTAAATTTAGTCCTAGCTTTAAACATAACCTAAATTTTTGTTTAACGCAACTATTCAGATGCTAATTTCATACATCACTTAAGCCAGGCTTGGCATTCTATAGAATGCCTGGATATTATACATTGCCATTAATATCATTGCTGTTGCTGATATTGTATATGGTGATGACGTTGACGGTTTCGAATGAAATGAAAATTCATTTGTCTGTAGGAAACGAGGAAAATTATCGGTGCCATGTTTCAACACATCACGTATAACGAATATTTGCCAGTGATCTTAGGACCCGAATACATGCACGTATTTGGGTTGAATTTGCTTCCTGATGGATATTTCACAGGATATGATCCCTACATTAATGCTGGTATTGCTAGCGGATTTTCTGCGGCTGCTTACCGATTTGGTCATAGTATGGTTCAAGCACGATTTAGGAGGTTCGCAAGTTTTATTATTTGTTTTGTTATTGTTTGATGTGTTATATACTGTAAGCTATATATTCTGTATCCAGAATACCTATTGCCTTTTTTTTTATTGAAAAACTATTTTTATGAACTTGTGTGTGAGTTGCTAATGGTGTTTATTGGGATAGGTATTCCGCTGATCACCAAGAATTACCGGTAGCGCCTCCACTTTGGTTTGAATTTTTCAACTTAACCGGGATGGCTCACGAACATGGTTTTGATCATGTGGTATTTGGACTTATCAATCAGCATCCATATCAAGTCGATGAGATATTTTCAAGTCAGGTAAGCTCCGTTTTTCTTAGCTCTTATATAAAAGGTATTCATGCGAAATACCACATGTGAAAAATGCAAATATGCTTTAAAATAGTGAATAGGTAGTTCTCCAGTTATGTGTGGAATATTTTCACACTCTGTGAAAACGTGGTTTGAATCGCATATAATGAAATTTCCATAAACTGTAGTAAGTACAATTACAGCTTGAGTCTCAGCATTTGTTTCACGATCACATATTGAATACACGTTGGACAAAAAAGACGCAGGTGGAAAAGTGTTTATTTCTCACGACATCGCACAATAGCGAAATTTCTTTGTTTATTACGAGCATTGGAAGTACCGTTTCTTTCGTCGCATAATTCTATAGCATCATAAATCGCATATTATAACATATCAAACTATATGGTTTTTTTTGTATGTGTGTGCCGTTATGTCACACTTTAATCCCACGGAATTCACCAAAACCACGTGAGTGTAAACAATGTCATCTACGAGATAGAATTGTAACAATGAGACGCTGGACTTGAAACAATAGTGCACTATTGGCAACATAAGTTAAAACAACATGACTTGAAACATGTTGCCAGGAAACACGAATTAAAACAATGAACAGCATAATGAAATAAAATACAATGAAAAAAGCATTTTCGTCATTGCTGACGGGCATGAAGTTAGTAATACCGTAAATCGCATAACAAAATCGAGACCTGTATTTTACTATTCTCATCTTAAACGAAAATTATTTTATTTTATGTCGAATTTGACAGCGTTATTTTTACTATGATAGTGCTTATATTTTTTTTTATGAATTACTGTGTTTAGTTGCTTGTTTATTTTATGTTCCAATAAGTTAATGAAATAAATAAATAAAATAAACTTTATAGAATTATCAAAATTGGATCATTCATGACTGGTAAACGTTGATATTAAAAGAACCGTATAACACAAGAAATCAAAAGAACTCTAAATAAATAAAATAAACTTCATAGAATCATCAAAATTGGATCATTCATGATTGATAAACGGTAAAATTAAAAGAACCATATAAAATTAAAAGAACTCTCTCTCTATAAATAACACAATAGCTACTGAATTCCAGTGAATCCAGGTTAGCAAACTAGGATGTATTTGCTACCGTGTTAGCGATACAATGTAAAATGCGTCCGAACGTTATTGCACACAAGCGTATTACATTTCTCATTTGTTTAGTCTTTTATGTCACTTATATGGGTCATTAATGTCATTCGACTGCCAATAACACGTTTGGAATTCTTTCCATTTACAATAAGTTGCGGAACCATTTGTTCGAAAAAATGGGCGAAGGGTGGGGTCTGGACTTGGTCGCCATCAACATTCAGCGAGGTCGTGATAATGGACTTCCACCTTACACAGCTTGGAAGGAATATTGCGGTCATGGAAATGTTAAGAACTGGGATCAATTAAGAGGACTTATCCACGATGAGACGCTGGGCAAGCTAATGCATCTTTATGGGTAAGAATCAAAATTGTTTTTTTATTAATCACTTTTTTTTTTATTATTATTATTTAAAACGTAAAAAAGTATCACTGAATATTTTTTTTTGTCAACCTGGACAGAATGTAAGTTTAAGAATTGTTTTCAGACATGTTGAAGACATTGAAATATATCCTGCTGGAGTAGCGGAGACACCAATGTTCGGTGCGGTAATGGGACCAACGTTTGCTTGCATCATTGCTCAACAGTTTAGGAATTTACGATATGGAGATCGTTACTGGTATGAGAATGGCGGTCATCATGGTGCTTTTAATCCAGGTAATTGTGTTTATTGTATACTAACAAGTAAACAAGTAAAATGCAATGTATTACAATGCACAACGAAACATAATCTGTACCAGTATTGATAACATTCGAATGTTTAATATGAAAAAAATGATTTAATGAGAAAAATACAAACATTTTACCTGTGCATAAAAATTTATGTATAGATAGTTTTCCCGTTACAAAAAATTTTACAAAATTTATTGCAGGTTTTTATTTTTCAAAATTTGAATTTGCACATACAGTACTGTGTTTTACACAGATGCAATTTTATTCATCATACGCAAATAGCCTGTCAAAAATGACAGGAAAGTTTTTTTTTTTGTTACTTTTACAGTTATTTAATTATTCAACTCATATTGCTTCACAGTATTCGTTACAGTTAGAGTATCGAATTCGGTATGAGTTGTGGCATTTTTACACATGGTGATGTGGCGCTAGTGAAAACACAGTGACACTGCCACACAGTGGAAGTTTCTAGACGGTTCTAGAATTCTTTTTTTTTATGCCCAGGTGCAAAAGAAGGAATCACGTAACGTTCCTTATCCAATGGCTATAACTTGTGTGGAGGAGGAGGAAGTTCTTTCCATTTTATTAGATAGGAATGTATGATATAAACTTTTTAAATGATTTACACAAAAATCAGTTATCATACATTACGATCTACCTGTATATCATAAAAAATTCGTCAAGAATAGCATTTAAAAGCAAATTCGCAGAAAACGGGGGAACTTATCCAAATTTTATATAACATTTTCTAATACCTAATTTGTTTTTACAATATAGATCAACTTCAAGCGTTAAGAAAGGTTTCTCTGGCCAGAGTGTTGTGCAACAACGTATATTCTATGAAGACTGTACAATATTATCCGATGCAAACATCAGGACCTGGGTAAGAAATTTTGAGTATTTTGTGCAATATTAATACAATTGATAATATACAGGGTGTGCTGAATTTTGAATAGCATCTTGCGAGGAAGTTTTACCAATGGTGCTATTTTCATTGACCTTGAAATAAGTCGACCATTTTAAAATTCTAAACCAAAAGTCGTAGGTACCAAGCCATATTTAGAAAGTTTCAGACAATAGCTCATGTAGTTCAGAATCCATCATCGCTTTTATTTCCAACGATGTAACTGAAAAAAAAATTCAACAACAGTGATTATAACGCACCATGCTGCTGCTGCAGCTTCACTGCTTACCACGTTTGCTATTCAGTGAAGTATGGTGCGTATTTATAAGGAAAGAACTCTGGGACATCAGTATGCTGTATAATCTATAACATGCCTATTTTCTTTTGGCAAAGTATGAAATTATTCCTTGTATACAGTTGGTTAGGTTAGTTCAGGTTAATTCAAGTTAGCTAAGAATATCTAGACCTTAAAATAATCTTAAATTCAAATCTATTATTTACTATTAAACTAACCTAAATTCTTTCTTGATGTAACCATTCCAATGGTAATTTCCTACATTGCTTAAGCCACGCTTGCATGCTATAGAATGTATTGATTCTATACATTGTTCGTCACACATGTACCTGTACTGTATTAAGATAATCTGTAGAAAAGAAATGTTTATTTGTAGATATACTCGTTGATTTTTGTATTTTTATTTATTAAATAGCAATGAACGTGTTGCGTGCAACAGCGACGCAATTCCGCAATTCAGTTTACTGCCATGGAAAGATACGTCACATCAGCAAGGTGGAACTCCAGATTATAAGTAATTAACAAGAATGAAACACAAATTTTTTTGAGCTTGTAAAGTACTGAAGCGATGCAGAGAATTGTAAAACAAACAGGTATTAACCCTCCCCCTCGAGTTTAATATACCTATAGACAGGTGAGTCTACAGATAACTGTGCCTCTAGCAATGTTTGGTTATTATCTGAAGATATGACCATCATCTCTGCATTGCAGACCCACACATACACACATCGAAAAAGAGAAATTGTTTAGTTATTATTATAATAATTATTATTGTTGCTGTTTCTTCACTTTACACACCTTTAACCAACCACATTATTTTTTTATGCTTAAGAGACTTTTGTGTTTTGTAAATATGTATATGTGTAATTTTTTTTTGTATGTTTTGTCATAGTATGATCTTTATTTTTAAAAAAACAAAATCCCATCTCAGAGTTCCTTCTTCACCCATCCACTGTTCCATTCTTTTTCACACAACGGATTTATGTATAAGGCGTTTGCGATAAATGTATCACTTTTTAACTGGTTATAATTTCGTGAGCATGATGGTATGTAAAACGCAATTACACTCTAACGGTGCATGAAATGTGGGAGTTTATTTACCGATGGCGTCGTTGTTGCCATTAACAGCTACAGCGGCTTTTTCCACGTTTTCTTATAACTCGTGTTAGCTCACTTAAGTTTCCGGCGCAGCATGGGGCTTCACCCAAATGCTATATAAACAGCACTTTTGCATTATACTTAGCAGGATGTTGAGATACTTTATGAGTTGGTGAGTGTTTACACTATTATTTACACAGGTACGTCACTGTTTATATTAAGTCGACTGAATGATCTATTTAAAAAGTGGTACATTTATCGCAAACACCCTGTATATGATTTGTTTTATTAGTAAACATTCCCTTTTCCCCAATGAACGAAACGCGATGAAATTGCCGATATGCAACCTCATGTTACTTATTTTCTAATTAATTTCTTCAGGCACTTCATTAGATTTTTTCATTAATTTTTGTTTCGCTATTAGTTTTGCAAGTCATGCGTTTTTGTTGTAGTTGGTGTATATGTGCCAAAAAAAGTCCCAGTTTGTTCTTCTTCTTCTTGTACATATAATTAGCTGATGATGGCATTACATTCTTCAGCAATAGATTACTATTTTTGTTTTATTTTGTTTTGCATTAACGTTCGATCATCGCGGATGTTCTAAAATTTTCCATAAATGACCAGGTTGGTTGCCATATCAGTAATTTACAAGAGCATGGCAATTTTGCTGATGAAGACAATTTAATATGTGTAAAAAGATGTACTCTTCATTGTTAATAATTTTGTCACACACTATGAAAATTGGTGTGAGATATGTTTTTATTCCGCTTATGTCCATTGAAAATAAACTCAGTAAGCCGTTGGTTTGTCTCAATTATTAATCAATGTGCTACTACTAGATACAATTTTTTTGATTTTTTGATTTAATAGAAAAATTGATGGCTTGACTGCAAGTGCTTTATACAGTAAGTACATATACTATTGTAGAAATAAGAGTATTTTTAAAAATATTTTCTTGTTACAAAAACAATATAGATAAATATTCAAGTCAGTAAAGTAATACAAAATAATGTATTTATGTATTACTAGTAAATAGCCCGTCAAAAATGACGGGAAAATTATTTATTCATTTAACTCATATTGCTTCGCAATATTCGTTACAGTTAGAGGCTAGGTTCCCAATCTGTCGGTCGCGACCCCCTTGGGCGATACGAAGTTTTTTCTGTGGGGACACAGCTGTTAATTGATAATTGCAATTATAACTTATTAAGTTAAACTTATATTCTGAAATATTCGTTTTAATAATTTATACACCCTATTAAAATGGACTTTTATGCAAATTTTTAAACTCAATAAAGGTTGGGGATTTATGAGTTAGAGTATCGATTTCGGTATGAGTTTTGGCATTTTCACACACGGTGAGGTGGCTTTAGTAAAAACTGTCACACAGTGGAAGTTTCTAGAAGATTCATGAAAGTTCTAGAATTTTTTATTTATGCCCAGGGGCAAAAGAAAAAACCACGTGATGTTTCTTGTCCAATGAACTGGTGAGTAGTAGTAGGAGGAGGAGGAGGAGGAGAAAGAAAAAGGTAGTATGATTTTGTTTTTGGGTATGATTTTGTTTTTCCAATTGAAATATTTACCATGAACTTAATTTAGTTTTTAAACTAAGCATGTTAGTTTTCCTGTATAACACAGCGAATAGCTACAGCTTTGGTGTACTTTGCTGCCGAGCACAGCGCATTGCTACAGTTTTTGAAGGCTTTCTAGCATAACATTCAGCATAACTACAGCATAAATGGAGAATGCTACTAATAGGCATGTCAAGTAAATAAATACAGTAATAAAATTATACAGCAGGCATTTTCCGCTGCAGTTTTACCATTTCATGAGAATTTCGTTTTATGTGATTTTCAATTTTGTCGAGGTTATGCGGGATTTTAAACTCTCGCATAAATGGATGACATTGATATATATGCGCATGTTCATGTATTGTACAAATGGTATAAAACAGATTTATGTTGAATGCTTATTAATTTACGCAAAGAAGCAAAGCAAGTTTAAATTATTTGTTTGAATTTTAAAATTAATTAATATAGATTAATGACTTCTTATCGACATCGATGTTATAATATCAAATCATCACTCAATAACTTCGATAACCTCAAAAACCTCGCCACATGTACATCCGGCACTGGATTGGCGCCATATTCGACGACTCATTTTGACTCCGATCATAACGATGAAGGATTAATGCACGTATACAGTAATAATAATGACAATGAATTGTGTTTTTATTATATTCACAACTTATGAATCAGTTGATCAATTGTTTTAAGTATTCATCAATCAGCGTGTATCCTGAGTTTTAATAGAGTTGTAGTAAGTAGCATATAAAGTATCATACTGTAGCAATAAACGATTGTTTAACATTGACTTAAGTGGCATGATTTGTGTGCCCAGTCTCAAAAAACTATGATTTCAAATTGTTTATCCAATATCTCAAATGTTTGAAAAAGTGAGCAAAAACACAAGAAACAAACGCCACTGATATGAACACAAAAATCAACACGTCTAACGAATAATAAACTAATACGTTAATATTATGCACATCTCTCCGAAGATGGTTCGTTCCCCGATGTCTCATGCTGTATTCCGCCCAATAAATAGCTCGTTCCAAAGGTGTTTCCATTTCGCTTCGGAAGATGTTGGAATACTTCTTCATGGTATTCGAGAAGCTGTGAATAGAAAATTGCAAATTTTATTTGTTTATTTATTTATTTATTTATTGCACGATCACAACTGGATCAAAACAGAGTTCAAAGACAACAAATGACAAAATTGAATAATGAATATCTACAATGATGTTGTAATTCATTTGACAAATGTATTACAACATTTGTCAAACATAGCAATGAGTGGCAAACTAATAATTAGAGAAATTTATATGAACAAACAATTTCTTATTGAAATTTGTCAAATCAAAAAGATTAATATCGTGCAAATTAACTGCACTGTTACGTAGTAGGTAAGGAAGTATATTCCATTGTGAGAAACTATTGATTGGAAATCTCGAATGTGAAAAAACTGCATTCAAGGGTGAGGTAAATGTTGTAGTTCTAATGTTGTAGTTGTAGTTCTAATTTTCGTATGTGAATCAAAGTATGAAATGTATTTGAATAGAGGGGGTGAACTATTAATGATAATGCGTGCTAATTCTTTCAGGCGATGATAGGCTATTAATTATTTAAGTGTAAAAATTTTTATTTTAGTGGACGTACTTTGGTAGCTATGGAGTCGTAAGGCGACCATTTGAAAGGGTTCTAATAAGTTGATTATGTGTTACCGAGAGTCTATTGATGCGAAATTTTGAAGCGTCCGCCCATAGTAAGATACCATAGGTAAAGATAGGAGTGATTTTACTAATAGAAAGTTGTCGTTTTTCGAATTTTGTTAAAGTATGTCTAAATCGTTTAAGTAAGAAAATATGTTTTTTTAAATTTTTTAATTAATTGTTCAATGAAGGGAGCAAAAGTTAAGTTGGTATCAAAAATAAATCTAGCTGTAGTAATACTGTTTGGATTTTGAGTGGGTTTACTGAATTTCACTGAATTTTGTTTGATAGGATTTAAGGTCATGTCAGCTGACTTGTACCAATCAGTAAGCCGTTCAAGATCCTTCTCGATAAGGTAATTAGCAACATGTGATTTAAAATTCGGAAAAGATAGCAGTAAGACTGTATCGTCAACATAAGTTGCAATTTGAGAATGTAGATGTAAGTTAAATATATCATTTGAAGCAATGGCATAAAGGATTGATGCCAAGCAAATACCTTGGATTGTACCTTTATTTGAAGAAATTTGAGTAGTGTATTCATTATTGATTTGTGCATGTCTATTAAAAAAATAATTAGAGAGGAGTAAGAGAGTATTGTCAGAAAGACCGAGAGTAATAAATCCATTAAGAATAAATCGGCGAGAAATGCTGTCAAAAGCTTTGGTAACATCTGTAGTTATCATCAATATGTTATACCTTTATGTGGATTAACAATAAGGAAATCGTAAATAAAGAGGCCCATATGTAAGGATGGCTTGCCCATAGCGACCCCATAGGCATGCTGTGGACATGTGGTGTTCAAAAAAGTACGAATTTCTTGGAAAAGCAAATGATCAGCAATTTTACTTAAGTAAGGTAGTTGCACTTAACGAGACAGTACCCAGATTCATAAGTTGCCAGTACCCAAATCACAAGTTGCACTTAATGAGACAGTACCCAGATTGTATGCGTTGCTCACCTCGATTCGTACAGAAGCTTTAAAATGGAGGCGTATAGTTTATCCTCCGATAAAGTGAATACGTTGAAATACAATCCGATGCCGAGTTCCTCTATTCGTTTAACGTTGTTGAATTGATCGAGAAACATGGGGATTCCTAGAACTGGAACGCCATGGTAAACAGCTTCTTGCAAACTGAACACTCCACCTTGGGTGATGAACAGTCGAATCTTCGGATGACCTGTTTTGGAATGTAGCATTATTTTTATTATAATAGGATACGCTTATTTTTATTTTCAATATTTAAATATGACTGTATAACTCGCCTAAAATGTCCTGTTGAGAAACCCATGATGTGAATTTAATGTTATCGGAGGCACCTGGAAATGTTCGTGATGATTTCCAAATGATGGTTTGATTGAGACGTGAGAAAACTGAAATTAGCATTCGTGACAACTTATCCGAAATGAAGGTGTCCTGTATAACAGTTCCTATGCTGAAGTAGATGATCCCATTAGTTCCGGCTTTTGCGATAATTGATTGCAACTCCTACGAATAACATTAGAATCAGGACTCGAAATGTACCTAAACATTTAGTTAACAATTATGGAAAATATGTATTGTTCTGGATCTTACGATCCAAAATACATCAATCATTGAAAATATTGCTGTGATTAAAAAATACTATTTAAAAATTATAGTGTTTTCATTTGAAACTATACCTGCCTACCCTCAACCCTGTCGTCACAGAGTGTACGGATTATAGTTATGATTTTTTTATTTGCAATGAAGGTTTGTTGCATTTATTAATCACTGAGTTAAAACATTTTCAAACGTTGCGAACCTGGGTATTGTAACTGTATGCTTGTTGCTTCATGCACTAAAAACTTTGAAATAATCTGGCTAACAGAAGCACGCGTGTCTTCCGCTTAAAGGCAGGCATGTCAACTCGTTTTTATATGGCAAGTAACATGAGCAATTTGTTTAATCATATCAAGGACACACATGCGCAATTTTGCATCATGTGAATGGTCGCAGGTTATTTAATTATACAGTATAATCACTGGATATTAATCGAGAAGGCAACTTCATACATGATTTTGTTTGTCCTCCACATGTGGAGTTCACCTTAACAACGTGGATGTAAATAAAGAATGAATATAGAAGAGGCTCTTAAATCTAAAGTGCATCAAAATGTTTCTGGAATTCGACAATTTACAACAATAAACTGCGTGATGGATACAACAATAGAGGTCCGCCTAGTCAGAAATGCAATTACACACATCCTCACTTTCTCTTTTCTCCTCCTACCATATTAATAAACACAGAATAAAATTTAAAAATAAGGGAACGCACGCACGAAGATTGGAGTCTTTTAGTTGTTATATATAGAGATTCATAAATATATACAGCTGAGTACATTTCATACCAGCATGAATCAAAACAAGAACGAATGTTGCAAAGCAACACGAGTCTAAACATAGGGTTTATTTATTGGTAATCATACCAACCATGGGGTTTACTTCTGGTAATAAATAAATGTTTTACTTTTTTATAATTTTTTGTTGAATTGTATATAAATGAATTCCTAAACCTAGTAGGGGTACCTCAGCGAGTTTATTGATGCCAGGCTGCCTGTGGACATGCATGGTTTTAATATAAATTTCAAAGTTTGCAATGAGAAATATTGAAAACACTAGATACAGTAATCACATTTTGGTACTTTTATGATATAGCCGGGGCAAATCTGATGTTGATGTTTGCTTTGTACTTGGTTTTATTTTATATGGGTTTATTTTGCAGGTTAGGTTACGAAAAACAAAGAATCATATCAAATGTATGATATTGTTTTGTTTTCCTAACCTAACCTGAAGCACAATGAACCCATAACCAAGTACAAGCAAATAGCAACTCAGACTCGCCCCGGCTATAACAGGAAAGTAGTCACATTTTTTATTTACCTCTGGTAACGGTTTTGGTTTTCGGCAATGCATTCCTCCAATCGGAACAGCATGAGAAATGACGGGTAACGAAGGTGTTATCACTGGATCTTGGTTTACAAAAACTAGAGGCACTTTTCTGTATGCTTGTTGTAGTGTAAGTGCATTGGGTAGATAGTTGGTAACGGCTTCATTTCCAATGTCGTCATTTTGAAAGAATAGGCTGAAATGCAACGACATCACGGCGTTCCAAATCCTTTCGAGAAATGTCATTTTACTTTGAAAAAAAGACATAGGAAAAGGAAAATAGGAAACTGGTCGAATTAAATCGAACTTCTCCGTTACAGGTGGAAAGGCATTGAAAATCTGCACAAAAATAACATTGTCAGACAACGTGTATGCTATTGGTATGGAACAAAGATCGACGAGTCCAGACGCAAATACCAAATCGATTTTTCGGAAATTAGAAATTATTTCCTGCACAACTGGAGTGAACAAGGTTTGACAGGATTCTAATCCCATTTTGTCTAGTTCCCACATCACTTTGTCTGGTTGGTTTGGATATGTGTTGAACGTAAGATTGTTGAAGTTTACAAACCATGGCAAATCTAATTTAAGAAGGTGAGCTGTAATATTGCTAAATTCGCTAAAAGGTTGCTTCAATGTTACGAAGGTGACACGATGACCGCGTGCTGCAAGCCCTTCTAACAGTGGCTTCAAAAACAATTGGTGACTCGTGGAAGCCATCATATGTAGAAATAAGATGTTGGCTGCAGATGTAGCAGTCGACATGGCAATGATGATTGGTGCAAACCTGGAAAGGTTCATTGTTTTCTCTCGTTGATGAATGGTAAAATAATGAGGGTTCGTTACTAGTATTATAATGTGACGGTAATAAGACATGTATATATAATAATCCCAACACAAAACTTTGTGCACAGTACTCGCTGTGCTTTATTACAGAAATGATTGAAAAATACGTTGCTGTTGACTTGACCCTTTGTTCAGGGACGAAGTAATTATTTATTATATTTATCACTAAATATTAATCTTAGTTGAGAACAATGACTTTATCTTATGAAAAAAAAAGCATTACTTACATAGCTTAAATGATGTTTTTTTCACTACTTATTTATTGTAAGTTATATAACTAGCAAAAAGCCAAGCTTTAATTTGACTCGCGCATGTGAAATATGTGAGCTGTAAAAGATTTCAAACGTTACATATTAAGTTACATATAATGTTACTTGAAGATTTTCATGAAACAACTACACTCCTCGCTGTTCCGTAGAGTTTTGATCAGAGGAAGAAGGGATATAGTGGTACCAAAGGGGTATAGTAGTCTATAATGGTACCATAAATTCATTAACACAGAAAGGATATACAGTAAGCTTTACCAGATGTAGTTTGAGCATAGGTTTGAGAGTCATTTTTTTGCTTTTTCACGCGACTCCTTTGTGTTGAATGTGAACAGAGTATAAATATTTTATACTCCCGGTTAGCCGGGAGTTACACCCGGTTAGTTACACCCGGTTAGCCGAGAGTAACGCAGAGGAGGCAGTCATTATGGAGGTTAAGCCATAAAGTACCTGGTATCCGGCAGCAGATACGTGGTAAGGTGATGGTTGGTCTTGATCACTTTGTATCGTTGTTGCTAGCTGTGTCACGGTTGCGGCGGCTTTGGCGGTGGCGTCAGTCGTTGAGAAACAAACGTGGGAAGCGGTCGGACCTCTTCTAGACCCTAGCTAGCGAAGGGCAAAACCCGGTCGCCACAGTTTTAGTTCCTTCTACGCGAATCACTTTATTCAGAACAACTTAACGCAGAAAGTCCATTGGTGTTGTTTTTATCAAATGATCACCCACTGATAAAACAGTGATAAAACTGATAAAACGAACAAAATGATGACCCTCGTAGTTGTAGAGGTCTTTGATATTTTCTTTCAAAGCTGCCTGTAATAGAGTCATGCTCGTGTTCCTGGATATTCTGGAATCCGGGGTATGTGTTTCAAAAGAGCTAGTGTGCCTGAAGTTTGGCAAACGATGTCATCTACACTTTTTTGTACCCGATCATTTTGAATAGAGGTGTTAGGTTGCAGGTTTTAAAGAGATGCTTGAGTGACACCGGACAATTTCGAACAATTAAGGAGGCAAAACATGATGATATTTGTTTGATGCTACATGTTAGTCTGCCAGTGGAAACCACATTTTATGATACGAAGTTGAGTGGACATTTATTTTATTTTATTTTATTTTATTCAACATTCAACTTATTCAAGTAAAAGGAGAAAAATACTTAACAATTTAAAACATGATTAAGAAGTTTTTGCTTGAAATGCACGCATACAGTAGAACATTGTTGATGGGGACAATAAAGTCCAAGTTTTTTTATAGGGTACGGAAGGTTGTTTCAAGTGTTTATGGTATTATAAAGATAATAAGTATGGTAATGGTGAGGTATTGAAGTTTTGAAAATAATTTTAAACTGCTGTGTTTGGCGACTATTTGGAGTATTAGTGAGTTGTTGTTTCAGAATGGTGTAGAAGATGAGGTAGTAGAGATAGAATGACGCCTTATAAAAATGAAACTCCTCATTAAGGGTCAAATGTTGTTAAGTGATGTGACTCAACAACTTTTCATTCATTTTAGGTTGAAAATTGTCAATCACGACTTTAGTCGTGATTATAAACTCGTGCGCCACACGTGTTGCAAAGCTCACATTTGAACAATATTGCAATACATTACACAATATCATACATATCTATTCCAACTACTGAAAATAAATTTGTTTGTATATACATATCGATATCTTGGTATTTCAAAAGTATTTCGAAAAGTTTAACTGGTTCTCCTATAAAATTTAAAAACCATGACTCAACAACTTTTAATTCTGAGTGCCACGTATATCTTCTAATACTAATACATATGTCACCTTACCAACACAAAGAAGCAGAAATGAAGTAAATATTGTGCACAAAGAAGAATAAACACTATGAACGATACGAATGTTGCAAAGCAACATAAGGTTTGACGGAGGTTACTTTTAAACTTCTCGTAGACGTGACTACCCTACCACTGGGTTTACTTCTAGGGTTGCTTTCCACTCACTGCAGTTTTTGATTTATGCGATTTTTGAATAATGTAACACTCGACTGTAGCGGTTTCCGATTTATGCTATTTGTGAGTTATGTAACATTCGACTAAAGACGTTTTCGATTTATGCGACTTTTGAGTACGGTAATTGAAACATAATTTAATACCATTAGAACCATCTAGTGACTGATTTGAACAACTATAGATTATAGACAACGAAATTTGAAGGTTAAAATTTAACAACAGCTGTTAACAAATAAAGCAATAACCCGCTTTAAATCAAATTCTTTAGCACTAGGAGAGGAGATAACGAGAGCAGAATTAAAATGTGAAACTTTGTTCTCCTAAAGCTACAGACTACTATCTTTTAGAGATAGCGAGAGTTCCAAACCACACCTTTATTTTTAATGGGTTTGGTGCGGCGCCAGATTCGACAGCTCTACATGACACCGATCACAACGAAAAAAGATTAATGTACGTATACAATAAATAATAATAAATTGAAGGGCGTGATGTAAAAGGGTGTTAAGTGACGTTTTTACAATTTTGAGGAAAACATGTTTGAAAACCTGAACTTGCTTTATTGTCTATGGCCCACTTCGCACTTCTTGCACTAATATATTTGCACGTATTCTTGTTTTGCTCAAAATTATGCGCCAGAAAGGTAGAATTGCACCTAACACATTCGAAAATGCTTTTAAGTTATTTTTGACAAAAATGTTACTTAACACCCTTTTACACCAGGCCCTTCAATTGTGTTTTTAACACATTCTCAACTTAGGAATTAGTCTAACAGTGAGTTGTTTTAATTGTTCATAATGCAGCGCGTAACTCACGTTGTATAAGTGGAGTTGTTTATAGAGTTGTAGTAAGTGACATATAAATTAAAGTCGACTCCCGTTAAATAGCCACTCTCGCTTTTCGTCACTAAAGAACACAAAACCAATGTATTTTCCCACACATTAATTCGCCCTCTTAAACTGCCACCTCGTTCACTGCCAAACCTTTATCGAGTATCCAGGGTGGTGGCGGTTTAAAGAGGTTCGACTGTACTATAGTAACAAACAGTTGTTGCACGTTTACTTGAGTGGAATAATTTGCTGTGTTCAGTCTCAAAAAGCTATGATTCCAAATTGTTTATCCTAGATCTCAAATGTTTGAAAAAGTAGGTAAAAACCCAGGAAACAAATACCACTGACATGAACACTAGAATCAGCACGTCTAACGAATAATAAGCAACTGTGTTAATATTATGCACATCTCTACGAAGGTGATTCGTTCCCCGATGTCTGATGCTGTATTCGGCCCAATAAATGGCCCGTTCCAAAGGTGTTTCCATTTCGCTTCGGAAGATGTCGGAATATTTTTTCATGGTGTTCGAGAAGCTGTGAAAAGCAAATTTTAAACTATACGGTACACTTAATGAGACAGTACCTAAATTGTATGTATTGCTTACCTCGAATCGTACAAAAGCCTCAAAATGGAGGTTTATAGTTTATTCTTTGATAAGGCGAATGCGTTGACGTATAATCCGATGCCGAGTTCTTCTATTCGTTTAACATTGTTGAATTGATCGGCAAACACGGGAATGCCAAGAACTGGAACGCTATGGTAAACAGCTTCTTGCAAACTGAACACGCCACCTTGTGTGATGAACAGTCGGGTCTTGGGATGACCTGTTTGGGATGTGACATTATTTGAAAGAGCTTAAATCCAGTGAGTCAAATTTTCGAGGAACATGAAAAATCAACTCTCAAACAACTGGAAAACACTTAATCTCTGTATAATGAATTTATTATTCACGTCCTGTTAAAATAATGTAACAATATAAAAGCAAAAAAATGGTACTCCTAACCTAACTAATTTTAATGAGCAACAAAGTTGGTGGACTTAGATGTCCTTTTAAAAAATTGTGTTAACGTCGTCAGTGAACGATATAATTATAAATTATTTGAATGATGGAATATGTCTCCCATATAGCACCCAAGTGCATAAACTTATCGATCATGTGTTCAGTAATAATCAATTAGTACAGT
>JAQIWH010004482.1:0-16896 GCA_034695005.1 Cryptops parisi | reverse complement strand
CGTGTATACCTAAGACTACTGAGACTCAAAGAGAGTGCTCAAATAATTCAACTGTACTATAATACATATGTAAAATTGAGCATATAATAACAGTATTATATAGTACAATATATAGCTCAATTTCACTTGATACTTGACGTTGAAACATGAAAATTGTTTGCCTGCGGCGCTTCTTTTCAGGTGCTTCAGGTGCTTGTTTAAGAGATTCCATTTTATATTACAAATTATAAAAATGTTTCATCACTAAATAATAAATTTGGGAAACATTGGGCTACATGAAACCTAAAATGTGTCAAGAAATATTTGCCACACGCAAATGATACATGTAAGTCACAATACTGTACATATATAAGGTTATGAGGTACAAGTTTATATACAGTATTAAGTAAGTTACAAAAAAGGGCACCCAAAAATCGTTTTGCCCAGGGCGCAAAATGTCCAAGATCCGGCTCTGGTTACATGCTTTGTTTTCATAATATTTAGATGTGTTACGTGAAGTGACTCACGCTATATATGTTACTGGCAATGTAAAAAAATTTATAAAATGCCAAGCCTGTTTTAGGTAATGTGTGAAATTAGCATTGAAACATTATGCAAGGGTTTAGGTAAAGTTTAAATTTAAACTTAAATTCAGGCTTCATGTGTGTTTTAGAAAAAAATGTTAATTAACCTCTGTAAATTAACCTTAACTAACTTAAACTGTTTCATACAAGATGTTTCATACTTTGCCACTGAAGAAGCTAGACACTATAGGATGCCTAAATTCTATTCGCAACATTTACGTTACCGATAGTATATACAGTTCACGTAGTATATACAATGCCTATGCGTTATGAACAATGCAAGGTATTGTACACTGAGCTATATTGTATAACCTGTGTTGGCAAAGTATGAAATTAACATTAGAATAGTTACGTTATGCGAAAGCTTAGATTGTTTAAATGTTTTATTTTAATACGTAATACTTGTATACAATCATTATTTATAAGGGGTTTCTTTATGAAACAACATTAAATGTTGTTCATAAATAGATGCACATTCAAGTGATTACGAAGTTTCTTAGGTTGCATTCAAGTTATTATTTAAAAAAAAACTATTATTTTTTTTTAAAATGTAATCAAAATCAGGTAACCATTTTATTCGGCAAACGAAAAGCCTGAACCCAACAACAACGCCTTGAATACTCAATAAAGTAAAAATTAATCCATTTTCCTAGCAAAATCTTTTTTGTTTTCCAAAATTCGCAACAAACCCTATTAAAGTGGAGCACTTTATTTGTCTTACATCGGAAGCCACATTGTATATATAGACACAACAACTGCCCTTTTTGTATTATTAATAAACTCGATGGGGAAACTGCACGACCTTAAAGGCGAAACGTATTCGACATCCCTTGTTTACTTTCTCCATCCAACGTTACCTTGGGCGCACTATTAAAACAAGCTCCACTTTTGCGTTATTTACGAGACATTTTAACTTCGCTACTCTTTTGGTGCCACTGGGGAGCCCTCTCGGCTTCTCCTATTCTTTCCGAGAACGTCATCTAATATTCACCAAAGTACCCCATAAACATTACACGAACTCTTCCGCGTGCTTTTGCTCAACACTTTCCTCCTTTTACCTTACATCCATTATGCGCCACGATTTAGTTGGCTTCTAGCATTTAAAAACCTACCTCGCATTATTCACGACATTCGTAGTAGGTACCATCTCTACTTCCCGTTGTCTTTTTTCCTAATGAATTTTTTCCTTCACATCCAAAGCGGTTCGTCACATAAAACATGACCCCCACATACAGTATTTACTTTTCTGTCCCCCTTAACCACGCCTATGCTTTTACAGTGTACGTTTAATGAGAGATGTCCACCAAAATGCTCTATTTATAAAAAATAAAAAATAATCCGGAAACGGTTAATGTTGTAAAGAAAAAATTTATTTTGTTTAATAATGGATGGCGATGCGTAACCATCAAAACAATCAAAAATGTTCATATTTGTTGGTTAATCTTTTAACTTTGTTTTCAATTCTATAATTTATACTGGTAAAAAAAAAAGAGCGTGCTAAATGTTCGAGCACCATGAAGTATTACCTTTTGGGCCTGTAGGGCAATTTTTGGTGTTTTATAAAATGCAAGATTCGTAAAATTATTATCACGAAAAAGTTATATTTATGTAAATAATTTTACTGTGTAAAAATATGTAGCAGCAATTATTGTGTAAAAATATGCAACACACATCTTATACAATGAAAAATATAAAATAAAAACAATGAAAAATGTTCATGAAACTGTAAAAATGTGATGCAATAAATTAAAAATATAATATAAAAATGATACTTTCCGGTTACCCGACCGACTTCAAGTTGTGTTGCAACTTGCTTTTGAATCGCTTGGTATTCAAGATGAAGTTAGTTAAACAATAAAGTATTAAACTTGATTAATGAATCAGTAATCTATTATGTTTTTGTTTAACTAATCTAATCTGATTTCCAAACCCACATCCCAAGTGAAAGCAAGTAGCGCCACAAGCGAGGTTGAGCGTTTAGCCTCCAAAAACCTTTTATTCCCTTTATTAGCTTCACTTGTGAGTTTGTGAGTGAAAGTGAGAGATGGAAATTGAACGTATAGTGCCATCTAAAGTAGTTTATGGGATTATACTGTCTAGTCCAATGTACCTGAAAACGCATAAAACGAGAACTGCTTAAGTCCTTCGCATAAAACGAAAACTGTCTAAATCCATCGCATAAAACGAGAACAGTAAGTCCTTCCCATAAAACAAGAACTGCATCAGTCCTTCGCATAAATCAAAAACGCGCAACTCCAATGTAAAAAAATCGCATGTATAAATAGATAAATCGAAAATTGCAGAAATATTAAAAATAAAATTACTCAAAACTTGCATAAATCAAATCTCAAATTACTCAACGGTCGCATAAATTAAAAGTCGCATAAATCAAAATTCGCGTTACCCGAATGTCGCATTAATCGAATCATGCAGAAAACAAATGGAATTTTTGCATCATATATGTACACACAGTATATCTGTATATTACAGTGGTCTATATAAAAAGCATTTTCAATGTACTTTTGTTTACATTTATTTTAGGTACTTTAGGGTAAACTTTTATGATGTAATATAAAACAAATATTTTATATATGTAATATAAAAAGCAATAAAAAGCAATATAATAAATAAATTTGAAAACAAAATTTAATATAAAACAAATTGCAAAAATGTAATTGTAAAATGTAAGTACATGTATTTTTCATTGAAAAATAAAAAAATATAATTTGCATTTATATAAAATATAAATGCAAATAAATATGATGTAATATAAGTAACAAATAAATGCAAATAATGTAAAGTGAAAATAAATTGTAAAATTCGCTTATAACATGTCGTGTTGTGTAATATTTCACACCTTCCAGATGTTTAACTCAACGACTTCAATAACACATTAAAAAAGCATTAAGCATTTCAATACTTTGCTCTTAAGTTTTCATCCATTCTAACTTTAGCAATGTTTTATACTTTGCCTCTCGCAAACTTTAATTTTGCATCTCTCAAAACAAGCGAGAAAAAAAAAATCTTCAAGATAAATTGCTTCAACCCTGTACAATCTTCAATCACCCTTTTTTTCTTGGAAAGCTAAACATCAATGACTACTAACTGCCATAGCAACAAAATCCACCGACGTCGACAGACTTTTAAATATTTTTCAACAACATCATTGGCTATTTATTTACTACCCAAAAAATATATATATATAAAAAAACTCAGACCGGGGAGGGAGATAGATAGATAGATAGATAGAATACATTTCAACTTTCCACTTTGTTCCCCCCCTTACTCCCAATCCTCCTCGTCGTTTTCTACTCCCCCATCGAAAAAAAAAATTTTCATTTCCCAGGTGAAGCGAGTAAAGCTAGCAATTTCTTCTACCTAAAGAGTCCTTTCGACATTTTAGAAGAAAATGCAGAGAACCAATTGATCTTCAATAACAACGCTTATGCGTCGAGTCCAGCTTTCAATTTATTTCCAATACAAAATTTGTTTCCCAGTTGACGTCGGTTTTTTGTTGTTGTTATATGTAGTTGTTGACGTTGTTGTTGTTGTTGTTGTAGCAATACTGATGACACTATCGCTCAGCTTTTTCAAGGGAATAAACAGAATCGAATCCCAAAGTAAAAAATATATATACATATACAAAAAAATAAATGTTAACGTTGCAAATAGGTCGGTTGAATGTATGGTTGGCAAGAGATCTTATCTGTTTTTTTACATGATGCATTCAATTTTTATCGACCGTTTTCTACTTTGTATATAAAAAAATAGTAGAAATTTCTAAGAAAACTTTAAAATACCAAACTTTTCTAATATGCACAGAAAAAAAAAGCTGTCATCCCTTTTTCAGTTTACCTTATTTTTTAAAAGGTAAAAAAAAAAAGTAAAAATAAAAATTATTATATATATAAAAAGAATCCATTATGAGGAAAAACTACAACTGTTGAAAAATTTTTCAAAACCAAATTAAATTCTTTAGCATCTGCTATTTTGCGCTTTCGTCGTCGTCGTTGGTTTCGTTTCGGATTTTCTTCCATATGTCAAATTAAATTTTCCTTAGCGTTTCTCTTTCAATTTTTTTTTTTTTTTACGTTTTTCATTCTTTCTATCCACCACCAAAGTGTTGAACCCCATCTCCCCGAGAAAAACGAAGAATAGCAAAATGTTTATTAAATTCCTTTCGTCGACAAATCGAATCACACGCAATAAAACAAGCGGCAATAATGCCACGTCGTTCCACTTTTCAGCATTCATTTTCGGTGATTCATTGGTTTCTTTTCGCTACTAAAATTAACCAACACTAAAACCCTCTCTTTTACTACCAACCAATGCCGACATCATTCGTAAATTCTTCCTCTCAACGATAATACACTCTTTCAACACCACTAGTAGCACGAAATTATAACTACAGTAACTCAAAATAGCGTTAAGTACAATCGTATATTAGTGAACTAACTCACTTTTTACATGTTCAATACAAAATAGGAAAAAACAAAAACATAAAAAGCTCTCTACTTTACCGACCAGTGCACATACCTAACTGTTCCCATTTTATCTTTTTTTACAGTTTTCGAGTTGATGCAGGAAACGAGCTATTAAGCAAGCCAAAATCTAGGCATAACCTAAAATTATATCCCTGGACCAATTAGAGAGAGTTACCCTGCACTATGAACCAATCAGAATTCAGTGCAACCCTATGGTCAAACCATAAAATCATTTTCTCAAAATGAATATATTTCGACTTAGTTCCGCAAAGCAGTCCAATTGTTATCAATAAAGCATAGAATTCATTCTATATAAAATCTACTTTTCTTAAAATATAAAACAATATCTTGTATGCAAATATTCAGGTTATTATAGTACTTTTGCGTTAATTTCTTTCATTGAAAAAATGTAAGCATAAATTTACGACATAAAATCTTACCGAATGACCCGTTTTAGAGCAATACGGTATATAAAATTAACATCGAATAGGTAACCTATTTCAAATTTCATACATTACCCCAAAACAGGCCCATTCATTCTAAAGAAACCTTGAATCCTATATATTTTGCCGGAAACGGTGCCGAACAAAATATGCACTTGGATTTGTAACTTCACCACACTTAAGACCTCTTGACACACAACACTATATTATAAAACGATAAAATCTCAGCATTGGTTGGTAATCGGCGTGCCATTGGCTAAACAAGTGCATCGTCATATGATAAAGACATCGTCATATGACAAAACATCACATGACACTTAAATAATGTATTTTAAAACCCCGCCCCAAAGCAACCTTTCAAAGAAAGTGAAAGTGTATGTTGTTGTTGTAGGATTCATTATATTGCTACACGTAATCGAATGTTGCAAAGCAATATAAGATGAAACTTTGAATTTCGTAATGAACAGAAAACTTTTCTGTCATTTTTACGGGCTACTTACTAGCTTTAGATATGGAAACTCAAAACGTTTGTGACCAATTGTGACGTATGCTTCTTAACAAACAGTTTTCATTGGTTGGAAAGAAGCTAGTGTCACAGTTGTCAACAAATTGCGCTGTTGCCCAACTTAAAATTGCGTGCGTAAGATAAATATTTAAAAACCTATAAAGATCCTGAGTGTCCTGTGTGCACCCTACAGTAAATTACTTTATGTAATACAGTATTTATATTACAGTATTATTCATATATATAGGCAACTACAAACATAATAATCCATATATACAAATTTTATCACACAACAAACTTGTTAACGTGTTGATAAAAAAACCTAGCATTATGTTATCATTATTCTACATACATTTTCATATTAACGACGTGAAAAGTGCCTCTTACGAACGCTTTAAAACTCGTATCGTTTCTATCATCATCATCACACTTTGCGAGCGTAACCGGTGTTCTCATCGGTGGTCACTTTTCCACGAGCTTTACTTGAAAACTTCAACAAAAAAAAAATTTTTGTAAGGTTAAATAAATAAATAAAGAAAGAAAAAATCCAACCAGTTCGAGCAGAAGATAACATTTTCTGTTCGCCCAACCTGTTAATGCATGAGGGCAGAGTGTTGCTGTTTTCGGATTAGTGCGTTTTCCTTGCTTATAGGTGCATGGAGCCTGGGCTTTTATGTGTAGCAGTGGTCTAAGCCACAGAATGAGACTCATGAAAAATTCACCTCCCATTTATCCTCTTGCCTTCAACACACACACACACATACACACGAGATAAACTTTGGGCTAGTAGTGCTTTTAAAGCTGGCAATTCATTTACAAAAGGACTTTGCAGGTTGTAAACTGAGAACACAAACCAACTCGTTATCGAAAAGAAAAAAAGGATTTCCTCAAAAAAAAAATTTTAATTTTAAAGTGAAAGTTGAGAAGGTAAGAAACAACGAGGCAATTTTATTTTAAATTATAAAAAAAAAATTATAGATACTGAGGTGTAAGGTGAATCAAGTTTCCAATTTGCTTAACGAAAATCGAAACATGAGTAGTCGTAGTTTACGTTGCAATGCAATGACTCAACATCGATAAAGTATTTCAGCAGAGATTTAATATACACACTATACTATTTCTTTATATAACGACTCATCCGAGTCACACATAAAAGTATCCAAAGATAAACAATTAACAATGGTAAAATACTAGAAAAACATCACATGATGTCTAACAACAGCTTATACAATTTCACAATACAATACAGTAGATACAATTTCTTATTAAAACTTTTATAAGTAATGTTCCCTTCAACACTATTCACATTTATTATTCGTCTTAAACAAACAGATAATTCATTCCAACTATGGTATGTGTTATAAGGAAATCTTGTTGAGGGAAAATGTTTTGCCCCACTGGGGAAATGAAACTTAGAATTAAAGTCCATCTCATGACTGGCATTATTAAAATTAGTACAGTGGTAGTGCATAGGATGGTTTTCATCACTACACAATCTAGGTATTTCTTTCAGTCTGTAATACCATATCAATTAATTTATTGTCATGATATTTACCGCTCTACACTAGTATTTTTACTGCTCTACTAGTGAAAGTACTGAAGGTTCTCAATTTATACAAAAGCTACAAACCTATCGTAAGTTAAAATCGCATATATCGAAATTCCCAATGAGTTGAAAAATTCAGCTTTTAGTCACTGGTGCATCACCGCGCAAATTCGCATAGTAGCAAAACTGTCTGTGACGAGCATCATGAAGGATTTATTTCGACGCACATTAGCGAATTTGTATATGCATAAAATCGATGACTTCATTGTTTCTTGTCTATGTAAAACACGGTACCGATACTTGTAGATTGACACGGTGAACACGCTTGTGGCGCTAGTTATTTTTAACTAACTGTTTATCTACAACATAGTGTTTTTGGGTATGGATAATAGCTTATGTTAATTAAAAAATGCACTTAATTTTTTTAACTAATCTGAACTGGTAAACGGTAAACTTTTATTTTAGGTTAGTAGGCAGAGCTTAAGAAATATATCGTTAAAATAAATTAAATATTTTAATGTTGTTTGTTGTTTTTACCTAACCTAGTGTCTATGGTTGTAGATACCAAATTATTTTAGTTAGAAAATATACAACAATAAAATATTTCATTTATCTTTAAAAAAATTACCTAAACACTAACCTAAAGTTTACACTGGTGAATAAACCCATACATATCATAAGTATTGATTAGTTGAAAACAACAATCTCTAGCGCCACAAGCGTGTTTGCAATGCATACCCACAGGTACCAAACTTTCAATCACGAAAAGTTGGATAATAATAAGAAGCTTTCAAACTAAATAAGTACTCAGGAAAACATGCACTTCACATCCTCAAATGGCGGCGCCGAAAGCGAAAACTTCAGTAGATGGGTTTAAAAGCCGGGTTAGATTAAAGTAAAAACAAACAAAATCATATGAAACACATTTCTAATTGATTAATATAACCTAACCCGATCTCTATACCCATTACACAATTTTGTTTCATTACTAACCTGATTCCGTTTCTATGGACATAACTTCTGTGCCGCCATTTGAGAACGTAAAGTGTATGTTTACGTGTTCAATATTGTATACAATTTATAAACAATAAACTACAAAAATATATTATACATACCTAGTAGTTCTGTTTGTAAACCCTCAACACTTACATATTTCAAATAGCTCGTATTTTTATATTCGCGATATACTAACTGTACAGTATATAGCCGCTCGTACATTCACGAGTTTACCTTTACCAAAAGTTCACCCCATTCGTAAATTACTGATTAAAACTAATTTTCAAACATATAGTACACGTCAGCTCCAAACTACACGGTGCAGATGCAAACAACGACCGCAGAATATGACCCCTACCTTAATCAAAGGGATTGATATCTTCACGTAACAGGAATAGAACGCGTTGGCAATCTCCAGGGAAGTCCACGTAGGGTAACATTTACGTATATGAATTGTTCATTAATCGTTGTGAAATTCGCATCAATCTTGCATGTGGACATGCAAATGCCAAAAAAAAAAAGTTGCATTTACAAACGTCATAAACAATTCACGTTATACATAGCGTTCAGTGGTTGTTTCATCAAACTGCACAATGTGGTTCCACGATAAAGTCGGCTCGAAATGAAATATTAAGCATGCGCGTGCGCCAGTGTAATATAATTAACGACTCCTTCCTGTTCTCGTGTTCAATCTCTTCAAGGTCGAGAAATTACTAATTAATCCAATATCATTACCTAACACTCCCTAGCGAAATGGAATTCAATTTCCCGTTCTCGGATGGAAAATCTAACTAAACGTCTGGTGCAAATCGAAAAATATTTCGCAAGAAAACAAAAATTAAAAAAATGAAAATAAAAAGTGAATAAAAAAGTAGCGAACTAAATGAAATTTTGCGGAATGTAAATGTTTACGTGAAATATAATTTCTGAGATTTTTGTAGCATTTCTTAAGAAAAACTACGAAACGCTTGAAAAGCTGACGTATGCAACACACACACACACACACACACATGCTGTATATTTATACAAAATATTTCAATCTATCATGTTCACTTACTTTATTTGTTCACTTATATGGAACACATGTATTGACTGACCAAATTCATTAAAAAGTTACATACGATACAATTGCCTGATGTAAAAAAGTGTTAAGTCACATTTTTTTTTCAAAAATGACTTAGAAGCATTTTCAAACGTTTTAGGTGCAAGTCTACCTTCTCGACGAATGACTTTGAGCAAAACAACAATATAAAGATATTAGTGCAAGAAATAACCCATAAACAGCAAAGCAAATTCAGATCTTTAAATACGTTTTTCTCGAAATGTTACTTAACGCTCTTTTACACCAGGCCCGTCAATTATTTTATGTTAAGTAATAAATACTCATACGCATGGTTAGCTGGAAATTTACAACAATAAAAAAACACAAAACAAAATAAACACAAAACAAGTCATTAACTTTGTAGACAATAGCACCGATAATAAAAATCAAACGTGGATGAAGTAAACATCCATTCTTTTGATTGCAAAAAGTATACAGTAAAAAAAACAAACCAAAACCAACTGCTATAGTGTCTATTCTATAGTTTTATTTTGTTTTTAATTTACAATAAAAAAAAAACTTCAAAAAAATATTTCCGTGCACTCTTCTAGATATTGATTTCTTGTTGATATACAATCTCAAAAAGAAAAAAACAAACAAAAAAACATTATAAAAAAATACCCATCCTGTTGTTTCAATCTGACCTTTCTAAAAATCACAACAAAAAAATAAATATATTTATATATATATAATTCTACGACTGAACCAACAAACAAGGGAAGTAGACAAAAGAATAAAAACGTTCCACTCCTTTCTTATGGAAAAACTGAAAAAGAAAATTCCAAAAGAAAAGGAAGTGCGCTTTTGTTCAGTAAAGCATTTAAATCGGTCTGAAGTGCATTTAATGCATCGAAGAATCGTCTCCAAAAGAACGAGAGAGATGGAAAAAAAACTCAATTCCAAGTGTGTCAAAGGCTTTTATTTTCGCGCATTAAACCTGTCAAGAGCAATGCCCATTGTAGTTGAGACAAGGCAAATAGAATTAACCAGGCAAAGCCTTTCGTTCTTCAAATTTTTCTCGATTGAAGTAGCAAACTTTCAATTTTTCGAAAACACACGTTATAAAAAGAGAGTGCATCACTGAGTGCAGTTAATAACCCCCCCCCTTTTATTTGCCTCTTAAAACTTGAAGAAGGGGTTGAACATTTTTAGATGTCCAGAAGAACCTTTTCTCTGGTAGCATTTCCATCACCTTTTCTTAAGACCTTTCGCTGAAGGTCCTTTCGCGTGGCATTTCGACCCGCATTAATTGCAAACACCGCCCTTTATGACGTCATAAATCATGTTTTACGGGGAGAGGAAGAGTTGAATGTCAAGACAATAAAACTCGCAGACGCTCTCGACTGACTAATGAACTTTAAGGTGGGATCGAACATTCTACTCTAAAATCATCATCATCATCATTGTCATCATGTTGGTGTCGTCGCGATAAATCGATGCTCGGTTGTGGTGAAATTAGTTGTCTCGAGAATCCTCCAAGAAAACCTTTTGGGGGGTAAAACCGGAAAATTTTGTCATATAAGGAAGAAGTACAGTTAATCAATGCCATGAGCTGAAAGTCTTGCTTGGGTTGGGTACACTATTCTTTTTCATTTGTCTAGGGAAATTTTTCAATATAAAACCCGAAACAAGTTTATGAAGGGTAGCACTATTTTTTTTCTCATATGCCTGTGTGGTGTTGTTTTTGCGCAACTATTGAATTTTGTGGATATAACAAATGATGACAAAATAATTGGCTCGACACTAGCAAAACGCCTTCTTAAAAAAAGTGTCACGGGAAATACAACAACAAAAAAAAACCACTATCAAGATTAATGAACGAAAGAAATTCGGTAAAAAATATACCATATTGGTCACAATAAATTGATGAACAGCTATTTTCTTCTACGTTAATTTTGGGTTCGGTTATGAAAAATCACGTGTTTTTTCTTTGAACCTTTAACCAATGAAATTGGTTCCGTTTAAGTTTGAAACAGTACAAAATTTATTTCAAATATTTTTAATGGATTTGAGATTAAAATTATCTATTATAATTTGGACCTTTTGGGTTAAGATCCATCCAGTCCGTCTCCAGTTGGTTAGGTTATTTTATGTCAGGTTAAGAGCTGGAGGAGTCTTAACCCAAAAGATCTGAATTTTAGATATTGAATATAAAATTAATTGTCTTAATAATTATCTTTAATTTTGATCTTTAATTATAAAATTTTAATATTAAAATTAAAAAAAAAATTGTAAATATTAGAATTCAACATTCATGAACATCAAACTTTAAGATTGTAGATATTAGAATTGGATATGTATATTACAACAACCAGTGTTGACCAAACGACTTTGCAACACCAAATTAATATTGAAAACACTAATCTTAAGCTTAGTTTAAGCTTCATTAAATCTGGGTCGTGTTGATGCGAAATCATCAAATTTACAGCTAAAGTCATTTTCTTCATTTATGAGCCATCTTTTTTTCTTTCTAATTTGACTGCTTACATTTTGCACAATTTCAAAATTTCTGACATTTCAAATTGAGAGAAATTAGAATTAACGGCACACGGTGTTCAAATTAAGTTTGTAATTTTTTTCCATAAAAATTTATTATTGCGCAGTAACTCAGCCCACAGTGAATTATGCGCGTGCGCACAGCTACACACACACACACACAAAAACCGACACCCACTACCTTGATCAACCATGCAAGCGTGCGAGTTGTCGCGGCGTAAGTCGTTAAACAAGTCCAATTTTTACAAAAGACCAACAGCTTTCTACCCCTACCTTTTATATACGTCCTCATATACGTATATAAAAATGAGGAAGAAAAAAAAAAGAGCCCAAGTTCGACTGCGTTTTGGACGTCCGGCTCTGGGGTTGGGCGCGCGCGCGCACACCCACACACTCGCCATTAACGTCACGCAGAGATTGCTTTTCCGTAGTAAAATTCCGTCATAAATTTGAGGGGAGAGAGCTTAAATTGCAATGATTTCATCCGTATATGACGTGACTCTAATGGGTCCACGTGAGATCTCAAACAGCTGGCTGCGACATTTGCGCCTCGGCTTCTCTACTTGGCAGCACTGCCAACTTGGCAAATGGCAAGTAACAGTGTCGACGAAACGTGTGAACATTGGCGCCACTGCCATGTCACGTCCCCGCGCACTCCTCGTTGTGTCGAAAAGGGACACCGTTAGCCCTAGACAACGTTATGAGATTTTTTTTTTTTTACCCCTCGTTAATCACGAATCTCACGAAGTTAACAACCTTTTAACCCCCTCTTTTTTAACGCATAGTATCCACGCAAAAACGTCGCCGAAACGTTAGTTTGACTCACTATACGGGTACTATGATGAACCGACTACTTCACACACGATGCACCAAGAATAGCTCCATTAAAATACATACAGTTTTTGACCTAAATGAAACTGAAAGGGAAACGGAAAATGGAAAATATCAAATATTTATTCGATATTTTCTGTTTCAAAACAGAAAATTAATGATAAAAAAAAAGAGAAACAATAGTTAATATCAATCATTTCATGACTCCCACCCTTACCTGATATGATTGACCCTTTTAACATAGTGAAAAAGGAACTCGCTGTTTTGAAGCAAATAGATTAATAACGTGCGTTTCACACTGAGCATTCACCAACACGTTTTCAACAAAGCTCTTCAAAACAGTCTATTGACAGTGACTTTGCTATGTTTTGGAGCAAATTACTTGTTTTAGAGCCCATGTTTGGTTCGGTGAATTTTCAACCATTTTCTGTGGATTCTATTGAAAACAAAATCCTTCAATAACTTAAAGAGCATTAATTGGATATTACTCACATACACGGAAAGAAATATTGTTTCAATTTTGATTTTTTTACATAGAGATTAATCGTAATACTGATATCATCTCCTCACACGCGCTGAAATTAAAAATGGCGTCATTCAGGTCCTTGACCTTGCCTCGACGCATCAAAATTGATTTGATTTCAAACTAAGCTATATTCTATCTGTTTTCAGTTCCCTGACGCTCTAAAACTTTTCACCAGTAAATTTTTTATCATGCATAATATTGTACATATTACAAGTGTGTACTTGAAACAAAATATAAGGGTGTATAAAAAATAAGTGAATAAAAAAAAAATAACAAAATGATATAGGCGCACATCATGTACGTTAGTTTAAAAATTTATCCTTTATTCATTTTTTCACATAGTCGCCTAATGATTGTGAACAAATATTGAAACGTGTGATCAACTTCTCGATACCTCTCACTGACGTATTGGCTCCAGTTTTGTGCAAGCATTTCAGGACCACCTTTTTTACAGTCTCATTGGTTTGGAATCCTTGCCCTACAATTTTGTTTGTCATTTCACCGAAAAACTGGTTATTCACGTTCTAATACCACTTGTTCGAAAAAATGATAAACGAGGACAACAATTCCAAACCAATGAGACTGTGAAAACGGCGGTCCTGAAATGCTTGCACAAAACTGGAGCGAATTCCTCAATGAGAGGTATCGGGCAGTTAAACACACGTTTCAATATATGTTTACTTTCATTAGACGAATATGTCAAAAGTGAATAAGGAGTGTACCTTTACACTAACATACATGATATTATCATCTTGTAATTATTTTTTATTCACAAGTGAAACTTATTTTTTGATACACCCTCGTACAATGTACAGTTCTCAGTTCATTTCTGCATTTGAAATACCAAAAAGACTTTACTGATGGTAGCACCGATAGCATCACGTGATGCTTTGCAATTAGCATCCTAACCACTTAAGGTCACACGACGTGGTTTGTTTCGTCTTACAACCTTATTTGAATGTGCTTTGTTACACTTTATAAACAAAATAACCCTTGTCGACGACTTCATTTCTCGGTCCCTTTGCTTCCACTTAACGGTTTGTGCGTCGCGTAACGTTTTTGTCTTTCGTCTCAAACAGCTCCAGGGTGGTAGTAGCAGCAATAGTAGTAGTGGTGGTGATAGTGATGGAAGAAACACCGAGCTAACATTGTCCTCCTCCCCCCTATTACTACTACCTCAACCCCTTCACCACCCATCCCCCTAATTTTACCCCAGAGATGTTCTATTACACTAGCGACCGTAGCAGATGGAGGAAGATAAAAAGCACTGTTTCGATCACTTTATGCTCGAATCCTACCGCGGCCAAGAACAAAATTCATTAAAAGAAGCGAACATAAAAACCGCCTCCGCTATAGATGAAAAAGACAAAAAAAAGAAACAAGAAATGAAAGAAAAATATATATATATATATATATACACACACCAACCACTGACAAAGAAACGAAGCAAAAACTATGAAAGAAGAGTATCTATCGAAACATTTCATTATCGCCGCTGCTTCTCAACAACCTCCGAGCTATAAAAGAAGATGGAATTATGAGAAACACTATCTTCTCGGCACGAGCCAATTTCTAAAATACTAATAAAAAAAACCTCACTACCGAGCAATATTTTTTTTTGTTTTGCTTATATTTAACCTCCTTTTTTTTTGCTGTTGATTATATTCCAAAGCTGCGTATATTAAATTATTTTCATGCCAAAAGCCGCCAGAAAAATTCTTCACCAATACACACAAAGTACAGGTGTCCAAACCTGTAAAAAAAGCTCAGGAGTTTTAAATGAAATTACAGTTGATGATGTTTTGGAAAAAGAAAGTGTGTAGCATACCGGGTGTCCCAGCCAAGTGTTCCCAATTTCATACTCGAAAAGCTGATATAATAAAAATTCTGAGTTTTGAATGTAATACCATCTTCAGTGTCTTCAGAATGGTGTTATTTCATTGATTTTGAAACTAATTTTTTAAAAATTGCATTGTTAAATTTTTCAAACAATGTGTCGCAGATATCAAGTCATATTTAGAAAGCTGTAGGCATGAGCCCATATAGCCAGAATTCACCGTCGTCTCATTTATTTCCAACAATTTAACTGAAGAAAAGTATCCAACAATAGCGATGACAACACACCATCTGATGCAGCAGCTTCACTGCATAGCAAGAGTTGCATGCAGTGAAGCTGCTGCATCAGCATGGTGTATTTTAAGAAGATGAACATCTTCCCGAGCCAATTTCTACGATAATAATACAAAAAACGTCACTACCAAGCAATGTGTTTTTTTTCGCTTTGCTTATATTTAACCCTTTTTTTGCTGTTATTGATTATATTCCAAAGCTGCGTATTATTAAATTACTTTCATACCAAAAGCAGCCAAAAAATTCTTTACCAATACACACGGGTCAACGTACAGGTGTTCAAAAAAATACTCACGAGCTTTAAATGAAATGATAATTAATATTACTTTGGAAAAAAGATGTTTGCAGCATATACTATTAAAGTGAAATGTCACAGGTTTATTTGCGTGTTAGTGTAACTCGCAATGTGTGCACCATTTAGAGCCCTGCAGAAATCATAATATCCTTTGTTGATCCTGGTTTGTTTACATTGTTTTCCAATTCTTTTTACTGTTAGTCCTTGTTGACCAGATTAATTTTAAATAAAAAATTAAATAAAACAAACTAATAAAATTTCACGTCAGACCACATTCAGGTAAGCATATCCATAGGAATCGCTTTTATAGCTACTGTTATTCAATGACTTCGTATTTTTTGGGAGGGGGGTGAAATCATTACTGCATCATGGCTCGTCTGTACTGTTTTGTTAGTACTGCTATTTGTGGACACCAATTGAAAAATCTAAAATGATGTTTTTTGTTGCATTATGTATGTACATTGTAAATACAGTATATATGTATATGACAGTAGTCTATATAAAGAGTATGCTTAAAAAAAAACATTTTTAATGTACTTGTTTGTATTTAATTTGTAAACATTAGGATGTTCACCAAGACCATAACAAAAAACACCTGCATTCTAAATTTTGGAGTGTACAGAATAAAACACTGTAAATGCATTATATATCACACTCATAAATAAAGTACTGAAAAAGTTTTCTTACAGAAATCGATATATTTAATGTTTTTTTCTCTAACTGTAGTAGTCGACTTTAAAGCAAAGAAACTAAACTACATAAATAAAAAGTAACAGTGTAGAAGTATAGCACTAGGGAAAGAACCAACAACAATAATAATGACAAAAGAGCAACAAAAGAAAACGTAGTCCCACTTCAAAGCAAAAGCAAACCAAGTTACATCAACTCTTAACGTTCTTTCCTCAGGCAACATGGTAAGACACCAGACTACCTTGTAAGCGAAATCAGAAGCATCCGATTGGATGGACTGTTTGTATCT
>JAQIWH010004481.1:0-16897 GCA_034695005.1 Cryptops parisi | reverse complement strand
AGTAACCCACCGATTTTGCATAAGTTTGTGTTAGCGTTTCGATGGTAATGCTATCGATACCACATGGAATGTTTACTGCTAGATTCCCCGTGGTTACCATACCTACCACGGGGGTTACGTTCTAGTAAGCTATATTTGGATAGAGTATGTAGTAAGCAAATCTAAGATAATATATTTTTGTTTTGTAAATCTAAAGTTTATAACATAAAGTCGATTATAAAAACGCTGAAACGTAACTGCATCCAATTGTAAACACGAACGGTTTCAGATAAAACTTGACGAAAAATAACTCGTGTTACTTATTTTTTTTTTACCTTTGCTTCAAGGATTGGTGACCATACTTTTTGGAACTTCCCGAACCACTTCCGTTAAGACTTAAGCGGGCCATCATCCTCCCGAGTCCTTCGCCGACCCCTCGATTGGAAATGCCACCTATACCTTCGTCGCTGGTCGACGCACCACTTCCTCTCGGTTCGAGAAGTCTCTTTTTTAAACTGCTGCATCGTCTCAAGTAACTGAGTGCAAAAGAAGATCCAGCGGGCGAAGAAGTCGACGAAGCCGGGGTTTCACCAATGTTTTCCAATCTCGGCTTGAAGGACAGTTCGTCGAGACTGGACGATCTGGTGCGGTTCTGCGCCCACCGGGTTCGCATCCACCTTCCAGGGACAGTGACAGCAGGACATAAAGAAGGCAAAGGAGATGGCACTTCACTCAACTGGGTCTGAATCGACACGTCCGAAGGTACAGGGGCTTCGCTACTCGATCGACGTTTGCGATGGGCGTTGAGTTTCTTGCGAATTTTTGATCTAGAAGGTCTTTGGTATCGGTCGTGACCGGTCGTCGAGTCTGCGCCATAGAATGACGACTGCATACCTAGACGAAACATGACTGCAATCTCGACGTCTAAAAACTGCAAAAAGTTCCAATCACATCCGACAAGAAATTGGACCAACTTGATCCCCCGCACAACAACAACAACGACAAGGATGTTCCAAAGAAAAAAACGTCAAATCTTTTCCACAAAATGGTGCAAACAATGGTAACTTCAATCAACAACGAGGATTTCTCAAAAAATGTCAAATATTTTCACCCGAAAAATATGGTGCAAACAATGATAACTTCAGTCAACAACAACAATAATGGTCCAAAAATAGTGCCAAAATTTCTTCACCGTCAAAAATGGTGTACACAAATGGTAATAACTTCAATGTTATTCAAAACTTCTTCAAACTGTTGCTATTCCAAAAATATGTCAACATTTTCACCTCAAAGTGGTGCGAACAATAGTCACTTGGTCAATGACACGGATGTTTAAAAAATATCCCCAAAATGTCTTCACCAAAAAATTGGTGTACACAGTAAACGGTAATATTTTGAATAATGTTCAACACTAGTTCTTCTGCAAATTGTGGATGTTCGAAAAAATGTCGAAACTTTACCAAAAACCAAGCAACTATTGGTAACTTCAGTAACGTAATGTTCAATTCGAGTGGACTGTTTGGATGAAAATCCACAAATTCAATTAAGGGACGCTCACCAATCAAACAGCAAGTAGTCTATTGTTCCTTCTTATTGGTTTATACATTCTTTGACGTATATTTAAACATCATCTGTTTCCAATCATAAATTCTCACTGCTAATTCGTCATCTGGTTGTGAAACTTTGTCTATATATACATGTATATAGGAAAAAAGTTCACACGTTTTGTTCCAAATAGTTAATGGAATTTCCTGAGCACAATGGAATGAATGTCGATAGAATCACTATGACGAAAGAAAAGTCCCTCGTTTACTATTAAATGACTTGTGTCACACTAAACTGTGTATTCTAAAGTAAATTAGTAGGCGTCAGTTTGCTTTTTCTTTTTAAATATAAAAAATCAATGGCAAAAATTTGTAACACGCGAAAACAAAATCGGATGTAAACATCCGTGTTAGAAGATTTATGAACCTCAAACTATTAATAAATCTGTTCTTTATTAACTTCGTGAAAAAATTATCCTATTATAAATCATACTTTCATGTCAAAACCATAAACTCAAAAATTATTGCATATGTTTACAAAATTTTAAATACCATTAAAAGCTAAGTTACCAAATTTAGAAAGTTTTCATAGAAGAAAAAAAACCTGCAAATTTCACAAAAATAGAATTTCGTTTAAATTATGAATTAATTGCATATTTTAAACTATATCATACTTTTATTAAAGTATAATACTTTAATCAAAATATACTTTAAAAAAAAAACACTTTAAATATCACTGCTCACAAATTTAGAGTTTAATCGCAAATGGTTTCTTAATATTAAAAAGGGTAACGTTCTTACAATAACAAAATCTCGATAATGGGAGCAATAATAACAAACTTTATATTTTAAAATAAAAAATATCATAAATGTATACTAATTTTTTCAGCAAAAAAAGAGGAAAACGTCAATGCTCACATTACAAATTTTGTAACCCTAATTTATTCAACGATCGTTCGTGTTCAATTTAACTCTGGAGGTTTTTTTTCAATGGATTTTTCATGTATATATAAAAAATATATAACATCTGAAAAAAGTTCACTCTTAAATATCAATAATCATCGTGAAAAATTTCACGCTAGTTTTTAAATGCCTATGAATAAACAAAACAAAATTTTCACGTTGCTAGGTGCTTCACGTTAACATCCAGTGGCAACAGGAAATTACTAATTTTTTAAAAAACCGTTAGCTTTGTAGTACATGTTGTTAATTACTATAATCATGTAATCAACTATTTTTTTTAATTGATGATAAAATCAAAGCGACAACACTACTACTAATATCCTCTAAAACATTGTGATAGTAGTGTCATCACATGAATGTTTAATACACCACCACCCCGAGTCATGTTTCATCAGTCAGTGTATTATTTATTTATTTTATTTTATTATCAAGCACCCAAAATTATTATGATGACTAATATATTTATTACGTAAACTACTGGGGTTATAGTGATGTAATAGTTATTCTATCAAATAATGTCCAATATTTAGTGCTTTCAAATGTATATTATAGTTATGATTATAATTACCAAAAAATTACCAATACCAAATACAAAATTCAGTATAACTACGCAATTTGGGAAATTCTTATCTATATTTTTATAGTATTGAAATGTACAGTTTACAAATTTTATAAAGAAAATACTAAAACTTGTATATATTTAAGCTGCCTAAAACAAAAAAGTTGTAATGTTTAATGAAATAATTTAATTTTATATACTTTTATGTACTGAATTTTTTTAGTATTTTGTTATAAAAGTAGTATCACGTATCACCTAGCACCCTAATATTATTTCACACCTACTCATTTACTAACACTAATTTTTAGTATTTTTTTTCACTGCAAACTTTTTGTATACCGGTAGTTAATTATTTTCCTTTGGTACTAAATTTTTGTGTAAACTTGTTATTTAATAAAATTTTTGATTCGATACAATATTTAATTATTATTATAAATAATGCAATTTGATATATATATATTTGAATGTTTTAAACAGTGATAGTTAAAAAATTTCAGAAAGTTTAACTTTACAATAAACAAGAACCTCTATTCAACGTATATTGCATTTCTTTGTAAATGTTGGCGACAAACTATTTCATTAAAAAAAAAATTAAACTACTTTTTATAAACTTAATTGACATCCCCAAACTGATGAGAAAAAAAAAGTACCAAAAAAAAATTAAAATCAAATTAAAAGAATACAAAAAAAAGTAAACTGACAGCCACTACCAATTTTACCTTGTCGTCTTCACCAAAATCTAAAGAAAATTCCTACAGTCAACTAGCAATGATGTTCCATTTCCAAACGACACAAGGAGAACCATTTACTCGAGTTGCTTACCACATTCAAAATTCATGGCATTTTGCACACACACAAAAAAACAAATAATGAAGAAAAAAAAGGTCGCAAAAGTCACGTGATCGTCAAAGTTGTCTTCGGACTCTCGAATCAGCCGCACATTTTCCACAACTTTCACTGTCCCAAAGTGACGAAAGTGCTAGATGACATCGGCGACTATTAACGTTCTTTTAAAACAAAACAACCATCAACTATATCTTAAACGTGCAGTGTTGTTAGGCTCCAAGGTTGCAATAGGAAAAATGTCAACCCGCTGTGCTGGCCTGCACGAGACCGAGTGACAGATCGGGAAAGCGAATGAAAAGCCAGCTTGGGTCCCATCGATTGGCATTGGCTAACGATGAGCGACGTGTTTGTCTGCGTGCTTGTATAAGCATCCTTTTCATCCCACAAGACCATTGGTGGAAAAACATGCGCGCATCAATTACTCCAAGAAGACACAGTCCCGAACGTCAAAAAAAACAAAACAACAAATTGTTGCAGAAGACTACTACTACTAAATACGTTCATCAGCATCAAAAGAAAGGCCAAGGGCGACATTCCCAGAAATCCATGCTTAACATTATCTCGTTTTATTATTCTATTTTTTTTTATTGAATTGTAAAACAAATATAGTTTTTTTAACTTTAACTGGAATTCCTAGAAATTCTTGCATGATATAGTCGGAATGGCAAGTAACAACAATGTACTGTACAAATATTTATTTATGTAACGCACTCCAAGAGCCCAGACCAAACCAACTGCTACATGACTGAGTTCTTTACTTCAGTAACCATTGGTGAGTAAAGTTATCAACCGTTAACTTTGTTTTTCTTAAGAAAAAACATAACACAGCAAAGTGTTGTAAATGATGACTACTGCTGTATTCATAAATCGGTCTTCATCAACTGAAATAATTGAAGGTTCTGGTGTAAAAGGGTGTTAAGTAACATTTTTACAATTTCGAAAAAAAAAACCGCGTTTAAAGATCTGAACTTGCCTTGCTGTCTATGGACTACTTCACACTTCTTGCACTAATATCTTTGCACATATTATAGTTTTGCTCAAAATTATGCGTCAGAAAGGTAGAATTGCACCTAGCACATTCAAACATATTTCGATGTCATTTTTGACAAAAATGTTACTTGACACCTTTTTACACCAGGCTTTTCAATTATGAGCATTATTCCCAGAAATCCTATCTCATTTGCTTTTTAAAGTCATTTTTTTAATGGTAAAATGGTTCTTGCAACTTGAAACTATAAGCTATCAAAATTCTTAGAACTGCATGAAATTTGTATGATATTTCATGATATTTTTATTGCATAATATAGTTGCAAATAAGAATAATCCATAATTCTTTGCTAAAGTGCCCAAATGGGAAAAAAATTGCTACGTGACGAATTGTTTGCCAGAGGCAAACAACTCGTCAAGTAGCAACCCCCACAGTAACTAGGGCTAAGTTATTTTATTCTCAAGATTTTATGCAAACAATACTAAAGGTGGTTTTTATCGAAATAAAAAACTATCGAGCCAAAAGCACTACGGTAATATTACACAGTACACCAAAAAACGGGTAGTCGGTGTGCTCCTTGAATTTCATACCAGTGAATTTCTTGCTACAACGTACCGCATAAATTACTTATTTATACAGGATAAATGAAGCGTATTTCTACAATTTTGCAATTACTAACCCATGAGATGTAATTTATGGGACGAGCGTTACATTGCACGCAAACCTCGCATAAATCGAAAATAAGCATATATCGAAATTCTCATAGTAACAAAGCTTCACTGATTAGTCACTTGTGCAACATCGCAAAATAAATCACATAATGGAGAAATTTTCTCGCATATAACGAGCACCTTAAAAAATTTATCTCATGTATCTTAATGTATCAGCGAAATCGAATATAAGAATTTGCATAAATGAAGTTTTGCTTTATATTTATACAAATGAAAATGTATACAGTAAATATAACATATACATATATAGGCTACGATATAAAAGAACAAACAAACATTGGATAATATTTAATGAAAAGTTATTTAATAAAAAGCACTTTACAGCTGTGATATTTGTACAACTCAACTAAAAACTTTAAGCCAAGTCTCTTGTGGTAGCAGTTATTGATTTTCCCCTTTGAACTTTTTACTTTCCCCGTTGTCTAATGATTATCGAGTACAAATTTTATAAAGGTCACACAGTACTGTTTTTCATTGTTTTTGTCTTATTGTGATTGCAAAAAAACGTATATATCTACTGAATTACTCTTTTTCACTGCAAAATAACCATGCATCAAATATTTATATACCGTTTGTGTTATGTCAAAACAAGATCTAGAAAAATCATTACCACAAAAATAAATTGATTGATTCTGTTATACTTCTATTGTCGGTAGCATCACAAATCGTTTGTACTAATACTAAAACGTTTGTTATTCTTCAATTTTCATTACAGTAGCCCAATTCAAATAATTGCTATTAACTTCTTTGATTGCAAACTACATTAACTTAGAAAGTATAGTTAAATTAACTTAACAAACGATATAGTTCGACCAATCAATGAACAATTAAAAAACCAATGTAATAGTACAGTGTGTTCCTAAAAAGTTTAGTCAAATTATAACCACAGATGACTACACATAACTATATATAACTACACATCCAAACAGTTAAAAAGTCCATATAACCATGAGTCTGAAAACGCACACTCATTTTTATACCTACTGTACATACGATACAACAGGTTTAAGCAATTGTGTTACTTCACGCTGTATTATCGCAGAAGAGAAGCGTTTCCTGACCCTTGTTTATATGGGTAGTTTGAATTGATACGTAGCATCTGTGTTTACAATTTAACTTGATCTTTTACGAACATCCTGTATAATTTACAGTTAGTTAATGTAATGATACAATGGGTCGACTAAATAAAGATATCGAATGAACTTTTTAGAAACAATTATTTTCAACTACAGTCAAAATACTATACCTTGGAATTTCATAATTTCATTTCGTTGTAAACTAACGATATTAACTATGTAAGCAACAGTTCGTAGTATATTATCATCATCAATAATGATAATGATAATGGTAATTATACTTATTACTGTATATTAATATCAAATCATACTATCATATACCATTTAGAAACACATAAGACATAACCAATGTGTTAGTTAATATCAAATTAACCAACAAATAATTCAATTAATTTAGGGTACTTATGGTTAGATGCTCTTCTCGCTTTTCTCATTGTCTTTAACTAGCCTAAACTAACAAGGGGAGGTTCGGACATGTAGCTCGCACCCAGAGGAGAAATATATATTTTCAAATATTCTCTCCTATAGTGAGTAAAAATCACCTAAAACTTGCTTGCAGAATCAAGTATACTATGTTTTAGTTGTCCTTGAAAATTTTTAAAATAAAAATTTATAAAGGGAACACGAAACCTGAAATTTTACGTGTTAAATCCCATAAGAAAAGTCTCAAACCTAACTTCTCAAAAAAAAAAATTATTTTATTTATTTTATTACAAAGCATGCAGATGAAGTTAATTTGACGAAAACAATGTCTTTATGCAAGAATTTTGTCAAAAAAGCCAAAGTTGAGTTTATTAATATTGAGAGCTAGAATATATTTAACACTGCCCAATCTATATTCAATTATGAACTTACTTCAAAAAGAACACTTTCTCACAAGAGACAACAATAACTTGTTATACGTTGTTTCAAATGTTATTCGGCTTTGCTATATGTGATTTAACCATTCTAATTTAATGAAAATAATACGTTTCTGCACACTGTGTTGTTATATTACTATTTTAGAAGAACTTTGCTGTTCACTTGATGACAGTGGTATTGGTAGTCATTTTGTATTTTGATATTGAAATTTTGATGTGGGAGTTGTCAGTTGTGGAATATTATTTTCAGTATCAATAATACAGCATTTGAATTTCTTTATTAATTTCTGTATTTCAAGATTTTTTTAGACTTTTTTATTTCAAGATTTTAATTTCTGTATTTCAAGGAGTTTCTGTAATTCAAGATTTTTTGTAATGGTGGAAATTATTTTTAATAAAATTATTAAAATAATTTTATTTTCGAGAAATAAGGTTTGAGACATTACTTATGGGATTTAACATGCAAAATTTCAGGTTTCATGTACTCCCCCCTTTGTAAATTTTTATTTTAAACATTTTCAAGAACACCTAAAACATACTATACTTGATTTCTGCAGGCAAGTTTTTGGTGATTTTTACTCACTATAGAACAGAGTATTCGAAAATATATATTACTCATGTGGGTGCGAGCTACATGTCGGAACCTTCCCTTGTAAGATTCATACCCACGAGGTTCAATTTAGGTTAGTTAAAAGATAAAGCAATTAGCAACATGTCAAGTAATACAAATGATCTTAATCACTAGTGACCCAAACGAGAAGGGTAGCTAACCTATAAGTACTAACTAAAGAAACGTTAAACGTTATTTTTACCTGCAACTTCGCCACATCCAGACAAACAACGGCATTCCAATGAATAAGACAACAGCAATGAGCAGTATGATCTTTGGAGAAAAACAAAATGCAAATATTAAATGAAAAAATACATAAGGCCATTGTAAAAATTACCAAATAATTTATATAAAATATTCACTTTTTTTTTTATCAAATGTTCATAAAATGTATTGATTAACTATTATCATCATCAGGTTAGCTCAGAGTAAACATTTCAAAATATCATCGATTTTACTAGCATTACAAGGTATCGATTTTGCTATCAGTATTTGCCTTAAGCAAATTCTCCTTTTTTTCCCAATTTAAGGAAAATAAAAGTGACTAGTTTGTTTTTAAATTCTTATTTTACTAATGCATTTTACTAGTATAAATAAACATCGACAAATGTCAAATTTTTTTTATAAAAAAATGTAAGAATTTGTGGAATCAGCGATTTTAGGCAAATGTCTATTTTGCCTACAATGTAATTTGCCCCTGCACCTAGGAACGTTAGGTACAGGCGTGAATTATAAACATTTCACTTAGACCAAGCAAAATAGACATTTGCCTAGGACCCTTGATTCCAAAAAATCTCCAATTTGTTTTGTTTTTTTAATCTCAGGGGTTCATATTAACCAATTGTTAAATAAACCATTATTGACTAAAACATGTGTTGTAATATTAAAACAAGAAAAGTTTTAACTAGGAACAAGATTCATAACTATGATGATAATGCAATTAATAATTTTGTACATTTATCAAAACAACACAAAATGTTAACTAAAAGTAAGATTCATGTACAGTAACTATAATAATAATTTATAATATGAAAGCCATGTGAGTTCGTTTGTCCTGTCAAAAATTACGCGAAAACCAGAAGGCGTAGAAAGCTGAAACTTAGTAGGCAATCAGATGACACCCCCAAAAGAGTGCACCAGCTCACTGGCGACCCGAAATTGTCATCAAGGGATTCACGACAATTATATAAGTGAGAATTTACAATTTACTGTTAGTGGTTGTGCATGGCTCAATTTTGTGAAGAAACCTTAAAGCCTACGAAACTGAAAGTCGGAAGAATAGTAGATTGTACTCTGAAGGGGGGCATGAGATATTTGACGACCGGACAGTGTCTTCAGGGCGGAGGGAGAGCAACAAGCCTGGGGAGTCGAAGAAAAACCGCGCTGCTTTTATCTGTGATGAGTAATTTAAAGTTTAAACAATTGATGTCTTATACCAATCGATGTCTTTCATCAAATATGATTAAATATATTATTATTATTCACTGTATTTTGTTGTTATTCACTAGTTTTATACGTTGTATAAAAGCTTTGTGAGTGAGCTGAAAATTGAACGTATACTGGCATTAACAGGGATTTATGAGAATATACTGTATAATGTATTGAACCAAAAATTGCATAATAAAAACCGCATAAATCGAAAACCGCATAAGTCCAATAAAACAAAAAATCGTACAAATCAAATCAATACTCGCATAAATCGAGTATCACGTTATTTAAATATCGCATTAATCTAGATTTGCATCAATTGGAATTCGCATCAATCGAATAACTCAAAAAATCGCAAATCTAAATTCGCATAAATCGAATAACTTAAAGATCGCGTAAATTTAAATTCGCATAAAGCAAAAGTATATATATAAAGCGTATTTTTAAAAAGTGTACTTGTTTCCTGTCTTATTTTCTCAGCAAATTACGAAATTCCCGCCATTCTGAAATCATCAGCTTCCATGATTTGACTTTCAGTTTCATATAAAGTAGTTTTTCAATTCGCTGCGTTTTCCTTATTCTCCTGCCCATGAAATCGCCTATCGATCATCGTCAACACCAGATTTATACAAGACAGTATATATTATATTATAATCATATCGTACGTAAAATTCAATTATAATGTATAATTTTTCATTTGCTATAAATCAATGAGTATAAGTCTCATAGTGATAGTTGGGCGTGTACTGTATGGTAAATGATATTATTCTAGCAACAGAAAAGTATTTCTATAGATAGATCTATGTGAGGATTTAGTTTGGTAAAAACATCTATTGAATCTAAAACCGCAATTCCAACAACCCAGCTGAGAACAAAATTATCCTACAAAAACACCATACAAAGTACCAGCAGTTTCACTGCATATCATTTGGTCTTTTCTTAACTAACAAGATATAGTTGTCTTGTTAATTAAGGATCAAGAATCATGTAATTGACAGTAGTGCAAATTGTTTGTTTAAATAAGGTTTGATTCGTATAAAAAAAAATAAATGCACGTATAATTAATATATAACAAAAATTTTTATCTGATAATAAGATTCTTAATCCTTAAATGTTACTTTTCTATACTTTTTATAATAGCTTCATCATTTGTGAGTGAGCTGTAAGTTTGTGAGTGAGCAAACTGGAAATCGAACGTGTACTGTCATCTACAGTCGTTTATGAAAATATACTGTATAGTCCAATGTACCAAAAAAAACGCATAAAACGAAAACCGCAGAAGTCCTTCGCGTAAACCAAAAATCGCATCAGTCCAAAATCGATAATTGCATAAATCAAAAATGGAATTATTCGAAACTCGCATAAATCATTTCGCATTCATCAAAATTCGCATAAATCGAAACGTGCAGAAATTAAAAAATGGAATTATTTAATTACTAAATTAATCAATCAATGAATTAATTTGAATTACTCAAACACGAATAAAATATGGAAATTACTCAAAGATTTGCATAACTTTAGTTACATAAATTTACGGAGATTTGCCTAAGTTTAGTCACATAAATCTAGTTTCGCATAAATCGAAACAGTATAAATTAAAAATATTTTTTTTTGCATTGTGTATTTACATACATTATATCTGTATATGACAGTAAGCTATATAAAGAGTATGCTTATAATGCATTTTTTAATGTACTTGTTTTTATAATTAAAAACATTTTATTTTCTCACCCAGTATTCGTAGACCATCGCGACCACGTTTCTCTGTTGAAATGCCATCTTCACTCTTGTCTCCATTGGAATATGGATTTCCAAATCTGCAGTTGCAGATGTATCCGAGTGACAAATCACTAATGTCAACATCCTGAAACGCATTGAAAAAACATTATCAGTAGCCAACACCCGTTAATTTCCCTTCAAACAAATCATGAATCCTCTAATACTATAATCACAAACTGAATTTAAATTTGTGACACACAGTAAATTCCTAATCAGCCACTTTACCTGGAACGTGTGTGTGTTGTTGTTATTGCGATCTATGCCAATTTAAAGTGGCTCATCTCATTTCTTCTTCTTCTTCTTCTTCAATAAATTGCAATATATAATCATTGTAACTAATGTTGAAGTCACGATGAGGTGAGTATCATTGTATTCAAAATCTTCATATTTAAAATACAGTAAAAAGGATGATACGTACCTAAAAATCTCAGAAATTTGCACCGAGCCTCCAATGTTATTTATTTTGCATCTCTAACGTAAACGAAACGCGCGCTATCGTCACCTAGTGTTAAATTGTTGAAACTATAACATAGCAAAATGGCACTTCGCTGCAGTACACATGAGCAATGCATTAAGCTAACATTTTAAAAACACGTAAACACATTGACATTACAAACAAAATAACAAACTATTTATACTAGGGTGAACAGACGTTCCGGTTTTCCGGTCCCAAAAACGTTTTTCTGAATTTTGTTTTGGTTTTTTAATATTAACCATCAATACATAAACACAGTGATGCTATATTTGTTTTATACCGTTTTTTGAGTTATTATTTTTTTACATAATAAACTATTTTTTATTGTAATTAATTTTTTTATTAAAATGTAGTTATACAACGTAAAACAAATTGGTGTCAACAAATTAACATTTTATTTTGATGTAGCATTATTTAGAAGAAAAAATATCGAGTTTTTATCGATATATCGACTGTTTCAAGAATGTATCGATTTATAGTTTTTGTGTCCCGGTTTTTGATTTTTCAAATCTGATCACCCTAATTTATACAATATTAGTAACAAACATAATTATATCAGTAGCAGTCATTTAATGCAAAAAAAAAAAATTAATAAATTCATTAAATTTTATATAATAACAATATAAAATTACATCAATAATAAAAATATTAAATTAAAATAAATATTCTTTTATGTGACGTTTAAACTTTGGAATATGAAAATAATCTGACCAAAAGAAATACAGAATACAAAAAGATTAATTAATGAATGTAATGTATAATCTAATACTAAAGCTCAATTAATAAATCAAAGTTTAAAAAAGTAAGAAGTTAAATTTAATATAGAATATAAAATTTTTGATGTACTGGTAATGAAAACAAAAACGTATTGTTAAATGTATAATTTAACAATGTATAATAATGTATTTAATAATGTATAATTAATTAGTCAGTAATAATTTATTATGTTTTTATTTAACTAATTGAACCCAATCCATAATCCACGTACAAGCAAGTAGAGCCACAGCAAATACAAGGTAGTGGCGCGTAATTCAAAATAGTGCACAATTCAAAATTTCTGAAGTTTTGTCACTTCATAGGAATTTCGATATATGCGATTTTTTATTTATGCATGATTTGCGCAAAATCTAAACGGCACTTTATTTATTCTTCTGTAGATTTGAATTTTTATTTAGTTAGATCGGTATTTTGAGGTTAGACACCCGACCTCGCATGTGTCTCTACTTGCTTGTACTTTGAATCGCTTGGCATTTAAGATTAGATTAGTTAAAACAAACAAAAACATTATTAAATCTATGATTGATGAGTCGGTAATGAGTGATGATCTATTAAGAATTAAGTACGCTTTTGTTTAACCATATTATACTTTAGTATAATATGTCATGGTTTAACTTGTCTCAAATCCATAACCCACTTAGAACAAGTAACGCCACCAAGCGAAGTAAAGCGTCTAATCCCAAAGTATCATTATATTTAAAATAAGATATCATATGAATCATTTTGAAAAAATGTCATCAAAAAATATGTAATCGCTTTCATCAACGAAACTAATCTGTTTTTACATTTTTCAGTTTTCACATTTCACTAAATTTAATGTTTTCACATTTTTCATAAAAAAAATTAAACAAAAACAGTTATGTGTGTGCAATGTGAAATTAATAATTATATTTGCTAGATCATCTTTATTTACTTAAAAATGTTAATTAATAAACCAATTAAAAGTTTGCCCCCCAGAACGGGCAAAGTTACTCTTGCACGTTTTCACTAACGGTACGTTAATTTTTTAAATGCATAATTCTATCTGATTAGTTGCTATCCACTTAGTTAATGTAATATTGCTAGTGGCTAAATACCTAAAATACGTAGTGACTAAATGACGACACAACACACAAAAAAAACAATATTTCTTTAGATTTACATATAAACATAATAAAACATGAACTTAATGTGACAAAATGTAATATGCTCTCATTGTATATTTATTTATTTATTTATTTATTTATATTATTTTTAACAATCCTACGGGATCAATAGAAAAAAACAAACAAACAGTAAAACGCATGAAAGAAAAGAGAACACCAAACAAACAAAGTACACGATTAAAAAGAAACTCCCTAGAAAACACGTATGTTACAAAGACCTAAAACCTAAAACTAACAGGTTATGATTTACAGATTTATATAAAGCAACATCAAAACGTCATTCTGGAGTATCTCATAATGCTATGTATGTTTCTCATGACATTTCTCTAGTTGTACGCATTCAACATACAATGGAACCTGCCTATGTTAACCACCTCGAGAGAAGGCCGAAATGGTCAATATAGGCAGGCAATGGTCAACATAGGCAACATAAGCAATGTGGAGCGAATGTTGCGCCTGCGTATGACGTACCACGTTAGTGGTACGTCATCACGTTAGTGCCACTGGCCATCACGTTTGTGGTACGTGATGGTCCGCGCGCGATTGATGGAGACAACATCGGGTGCAAGCGCATTTGCACTCCACTCTGGTTTAAATAAATTTTCAATTAAACCCAAGCTTTTTTGATTCCCGTTTTATTTAATTGTAAAACGACCGTAAATGGCTAGTCAGGAAAACGCACAAAAACATTGCTTGTCACGTCGTAACGAAAAACCCTTTCATAAGCAACAACGTGAACGTTGTCACGTTGATTGTAGCAATAAGTTTTAATCGCACAATACAAACTTGGAAAGTTCACGGAAAATTCTCATTTTTCCGTTTCGTCGTTACCAAATTGGATTCGTCGACATACAACTCCGCGACCGTCGTCGTCTCGAAAATTAATCAAACGCGTCGACTTGATAAGCTTATTTCTCTCAAACAAGATTGATGAAGTTGCCAACAAATTCTTGTTCGTTTTGTTCACTAGAACATTTCCATAGGCTGCCACGACTCTGCTTTCAATCAGTGTCATCAATACACGTTTTGGCAAATAACGCAAGTTGGCAAAAGAAACAAATCGCACAATTCTTGCTGTGAACTAGAATCAAAATGTTTCCACTCCATGATATCCATGACTACTTTGGAAGTAGTTTTCTTTGATTTCCTCTGCCATTCTTTGGAAGTTAGGGGTATACTCTGTAATGGCGATTCTCATGGCATCATTTAAATGCTCATTGGTCAATCAGAACCTATATTTGGACTTAATAATTTTCATACTTGAAAATCCTGATTCACATAGATATGTTGATCCAAAATATGCAGTCAGTCTTTGTGATGTTTGTCTTAGCAGTGGGAATTTGGATCTTTTTACAAGAGACCAGTAGCCCGCTTACGTTGATCTAGTTTTTAACTCAAGTGTTCTTGCATAGTTAGCATTTCCATTTTTTATTTCAAGGATACTTATATGGAAGATATTTCCGTAATAGGGGTGAGCGACATATGTTGACACGTATCAGAATGTATACCTGTATAGAGATCGGTTGACACGTCTTATTTACGAGTTCGTTATTTCGTTTTACATTACTCTATTATTATTTTTACTTTTTTTTATTGTTTTGTTCGCGAGCAACAACTCTTGATCAAACGAGCAACGTGTTGCTCGCGAGCTACGGGTTGAGGATCACGGTAATTAAAGTATAATATGTCACTGAACTAGCATCACCTAACTCGCTCTATGTCATCTAACTAGCATCACACCAAACACCGATTGTTTGCAAGCATCCACTTTTGGCAACCATTTCCGTAGTTAAAATTCTTCCCAGATAAAAAATAAAAGAATCTATAAACATAGTAGCTCGGATTACGCCATGCATTTTTTGTGTACAGTTATCAAAACGTAAAAGGTGAGATCATACAGTTTGGTGACGAGATGATTTGTGTCCGTGACTGTCGGTATCGTAACCAGCACAGAATAGAAAGTACACAACAGAAAGTACGGTTTGTAGACAAAACAGCAATATAATACTTTAACTTGTTATAAAAAGTTGATTAAATTGTTGATTTTTTTTTATCGTTTATTATTATTATAATATTATAACTAGAGAAAAACCCGTCAATAATGATGGGGATAAATAATATATTTAGAGCAATAATTTAATCATTAGTTTATTTAGGATTTCTCAATAAATTACGACTAGGATTTCTCAATGAATCATTACTTTCGTGAACGTTCGACGATGTTAATTTCACCATCTCAGCTTAAACTTTCATGTTTCGGTTTTAATCAAATATACAAAAGTTTTTCCTTATTTCTAACACGTCTGTTAGAGGTTAAGATTTTTTTGGCAAATTTGGTAAAATGATTGAAAACGTTTTTAAATGTTTTTTTTATAAAAATCCTATAATATAGTTTTCCAGATCCGCGCGAGCATGCGTGTGTGTGTAGACGCTGCCGCAGGGCAGAGCTTTTTACAAGAAAGACGGGAAAAGAAAGGAAAAAAGTTTTTTAAGAAGGGGAAGAGTTTGGGCATAATGTCACAATAGGAGAAACATTCCTCGCAAGTAAAGTTAAAAAAAAAAGTAGATAAAAAGGATTTTTCTTTCAAACGAAAAAGTGAACGACATTAATTTTTTTAATAATTAAAAAAATTTACAAATTTACAAATTAAAAATTTGATCTTCGTCAAGATCGATTAAAAATATTCGATCTTTATATACAAAATTTTAACTTTAGGTTTTTAAGTTTAAAATCTTAAAAAGTCCACACCTTAACTAACTTAAAGAAGAGAAGTTTAAAATTACATTCCAACCTTTTATGTATTCAGATTTGTCACCACAGATGTGTATTTGTCGCCTGCAGGTGAACAATTTATAATCTTTGGCTCAGTATTTGGTCCTTATTTGGTATCAATAAGTCTCAGGGGAAAACCTTTGAGCACGTGGGAGTTTTTTTGAGCGAGCCTGTATTTTCCCATGGCCAGCTTTACGTTGCGTTGTCGCGTTCACAAAGCAGCGACAACATCAAGATACTTATAAAAAAACAACTGATGGTCAAGGTGATTCACTAAATGATGATCAAATTTACACCCGCAATGTCACTTATACTCAAGCCTTCCAATAAACATCACCACATACAATGCAAATGGGTAATAGGT
>JAQIWH010004480.1:0-16899 GCA_034695005.1 Cryptops parisi | reverse complement strand
TTTTTTTCTTTTTTAGTAAGGATATGTTTTAATCTTTTCACTATGAAGATGATCTTGTGTAGCCTGCAAATGAGTGTTTCGATATGTGGAGCGAATGTCATTCTATTGTCAAAATTGATGCCCAAAATTTTTACATGTGATGTGTGGTTCTCAGAGAAAAGGGATAAGATTTTAGTTTTTATAGGATTTAATTTCATTAAGTGTTGTTTATACCATGTTTGAAGTTGGAAAAGATCTGTTTCTAACTGAAAAGCTGCGATGTGATGGTGAAAAGGGTCGTAGGGAATCAGTAAGACGTTATCATCAACGTAGGTTAGTAATACGGATGTTAGATCTAATTTATGTAGGTTGTTAATAACAGAGGCGAAGAGGATCGTTGAGAGGGGAGACCCTTGTACGACGCCTAACTGAGATGGGCGTTTTGTGTCAAGTTTATTTCCTATCTGAAAGGATCTGTCCGTCAGATAGTTTTGCAAGAGACTGATGCATGCATCTGCACCCGCGGAAATGCGATAGAAATTTCGATGTTATGCTAATACAAATACAGACTAGCTTTACAGCTCACGCTGGGTGGTGCTTGTGTAAGGGGGGGGGTTAAGATAGGAAAGCCAATCATAATCGCATGATAGCGAAATATATTTTTCATTTCCACGCATGCAGATGTATATATTATTTTTTATCACAAAATAAGAAGCTTAAATATATAGTTTTTATCGAAATTCGAAGTGTTATCTATATTGTATAATTCTCCTTATAACTCATGTTATAAGGGGGATTGTACGATATAATGAGGTTATAACGTAATGAGGAGACATTGAAACATGTTTATTTAACATGTTCCAATTTTCCGTAGGGTCCTACGGAATCTTCACCGTCGCTTCGTAGTTGAAACTGAAATAGCTTGAGCATAACGTCACTAATGACGTATCCTTATGTTCCCTTGCCGCGTCGAAAGCCGCCCACTCTCTTGCCGCTTCTAAAAAACGCGCTGATTGTGAAACTCGCTTGTCTCCAAAATGTTGCAATTTTCGAAAATTTAAGTTGCTCTGTCCTAAATTGTTTGAGTCTTTTTTTGTTGTTGTTGTTGTTGTTGTTATTACTATTTTGTCCGTTTGTTGGAAACCCGGTTTAAGACAACCCTGAAAAATTATATGGAGGTTACTGAGAAAGGTTTTATCGTAATATAGCCCTGACATACAGTATATTAGTTTATTACAAAATTTGTATTTTCAATTTTTATCTATTTTAACGCAAATTAATTTTTGCAATGCAGTGTGAACCATGCTTAATGGCATACAATTTTGAAGTTGGTAGAGTACTAGAAGTAAACCCTTCACTAATGACAAGGTTGGTCTGGTTGAGTATCACGCGATACATTGGACCAATGACTGTTGAAGTTGATAAATATTATGCTTCTTAGCCAGTGGTTAATGCGGTAACAATAATGTATTCATATTCCGTTGCCTGGAAACATTCGTATGAGCGCAGCCACTGTTTCCGATAATTGTACATACAAAGATAAAATTATGATTTTCTGTTCATCAATTTTTACTCAATTATCAATGATCATCATATGACTTAAACCGTGGCTAAACAGATATGGCGCCGGCGAGCCTACTTCGCTATGTTTAGTACAAAATCAGTTATCCGTTCGTGGTGTCCCCAAAATCAGATTGCGCAACCAGTGGCGCGCTCTCGCGGATTTACTCGGCGGCATTTTTTCGTTTATTGCTGAGATATCTTTGGTCTTCGGGGGTGAACCAAACTGTAAGTGTGAATTTGACTTTAATACTTGTTCCAGGCGTTCATATTTATTATTGTGTGAAAGGCAACATTTCATAGTGTGCAATAGGTCAGATTTAAGTTACAGCATAACTCTATTCTTGCGATCAACGAGCGAACGAAAACGGCACCATTTTCAACACATGGCGAAACTTGTATTTTAAGCCTCATCATGACATTAAAATTTGATTGTTTTCGTTAGCTGAATGGGAGCGTTTTTTAATTTAAATATCATTCCTACACGATTGAATTTAAATTACAATTGCTCTTGAAGAACCTTAAAAATCTGTACAAATTAGGTTAAGTCGCAACAAAGCCGTTGATGGTTGGATTGGACGTCGATACTAGCACGGAAACGGGCCGGTAGCAATGCTCTCATGGCGGCATCGTGTTATTATACTGATAGCCGTGACTTTAGTCAATGTGAAAAATTGAAATAAGCGTGAGCATTTCTCAATTTTAATTTTAGAAATATTGGATGGTCTTTGTGTTCTTTGTGTGCTAAAAGAAAATGAATGTCCTTCGATATTAGAAGAATGTAATCATGAAATAATTAAAATTATTGGGGTCTAGATAGGAACACTGACAATCAAAATACAGATCTTTTAAAATACTAACTGTTCCGAATTTTAACGTCAATTTCACAAATTAAAAACCTAACTTATCCTTCGTCAATAAATTGCATTTTCTAAAATGACTTTTTTATCGCTTATTACAAATATTTACGGTACGAAATAAAAACGGTTCGGATTTATTATTGTGTGTGTGTATATGTATGTTTTGACACGTGACAAAAAAGTGGGGAAATTCATTGACTCTCATGTTACGCCCTACCATGGTCAAACGAACCAATGAAGAATTGAGCTTGGACAACCACATCACTAGAGGTTTCATCGAAGTAGTAGGCTCGCCATTTTTGTTTAGCCATGCTTAAAAACGGAGAAGAATTACAGTCAGAAAAGCCAGGCATGACGACATGAGTACAAATTCAATAAAATTTATAAAATTATTATTTTACCTTTCCCAAAAATCTGTTCAGCTACTCCTATTGGTGGTCTTCCATCAAAAGCTTCGGTTTTGACAAATGCTTTTTTAATTGCTTCATAACTGTTCAGAATTATGACGAAGCTGCAATGAACAAAACATGATTCATATTAAGACATTCAAATGTGTGAAAGTGTACACATTTATTAGTGTAATCATTATTAATAATGAGGTAGATTACTCTGGTCCAATTTGCATCGAAAATATATCTCCATATTTTTTGGAAAGTTGGATGAAATCCTTGTATGGTTCTTTGCTGAGAAAAGGCAAGTATCCTAACACAGGTATTCCCCATGGGCCAGGTGGAGTATTTTGCATTATTCTCAGTTTTGGAATAACGTACAGTAAAATGATGCCAATAACACATAAGGGTACAAATAACCCAGCACTTGAGAATTGACTTAAATTGAAGAAATCCATCTCTGTTTGAAAACAAATCGTACATGGTATCATTAGACCTTCTGAAAAAGCGTTATGATATATAAAGCAATTCCCTAGATTCCTCAATAATTCAAATCACCCCCTTCATGAATACAAAAAACAATTCAACAACATCACTAAAAATAGAGTCCACTGCCTACAAATTTCATAACATTGATTTTGTTAACAATAAATTGGCTAAAGGATACCCTGTTAATAGTTGTCAAGTGTAAAACAATATACCTTATAAATTGCGCAAATTAGCTTTAACTCTTTATTCAAACGTCAAAAATAATTATAAACATTACAATCAATTACTATTCCAACATGTTAACTTTTCATAATTTGTGATTGTTTGACGGTATTGTTGTGTTCCAGTTTTTCTGCCTTTTGATAGTTTTGTATTGTATCATTTGATTCCTTGTATACTAATTTTGGCCCTGGAGGACTGTTTTAAATAATAATAAAAAATATTTGTCATATCAACACTTATACAAAATAACGGTTAACGAGTTTTGAAATCTCATCACAACGATTTGAAACCATTGTTTCAATGGTTTCAAATCGTTGAGATGAGATTTCAAACCTTGTTGTTGCTAGCTTTATTACTATTTGTTATTTATCTATTTTGCACTAACAAAATACAGCAAAAGAACTAGCAACAACCACTAAGATGTTGATTGCACAAAAAAACATACAATAATACAACTAAATAAGCCATTTAGACTTGTAATAATGGGAACAAATAAAATCAACAATGAAAATTAATAACTCAGCTCAAAAAACATACAAATAAAATAACAGAAAAAAATCAAAAACATACCAAATAAAAATGATATACCGGTAAAGAAATTAAAGTTGATCGTTTAAAAACTTAGATTTGACTTGAGACTTGAAATCGACCAAAGCTATCACACGATGCTCTAAGTCTAGAGAAGTAGATCATTCCAAATAAGAACCCCTCTTAAAATAACAAAAGTTGTCCTGTGCGTATGACATTCTAAAACGGAAATAGACGAACCCAAAAGATTTTATTATTGACCAGCAGATGAGTTACCTCGTCAAAACTTGCAACCAAATGAGAAGTTTACCATAATAGTAGTAGCCAATGTGTTCAAGCAAACCGCACATAAAAATCGTGAATTTTTTCGTTTGCTTTCTATGACTTTTATACATATACATAATGCGATAACTTATTACATCACACAGATACAATTTTAGATATTATAGGAGTTATGGTTATGTAAATATTGAGTGTGACCATATGGTCATGCTAGGTTTTTATGATATCAAAACATAACAAATAAGACAAATGTGAAATGACTTGATACTGAACACTAGGTATTTATTATTTTCAAACAATAACATTGAAATGATTGACATTGAAATATAGAAATTAGAGTATTTTAACACTTGTTGCTGTGAAACCTTGAAAAACATAGAATGCAAAGTTTTATATTGCATTTTGCGATTTTAGTGCTGTGGGCACAAGAAAAACGAAGTGATGCTGACAAAATTCTCCCATGCGTTTGTTCTTCGTAGGGAGTATCTACCTTGGTGTCCTACATGTAATACCCAAGTGTCCGTTCGTCATGTTCTAGTAGATTGCCCACTTTACGAATCTCTACGCAGAAGGTGCCTCCTGCCTTTCACTCTTCCGGAAGTGCTGGGGAATCATGTCCGTACATGTTCAACAACTATACAAAGTTTGTATAGTTGTTGGTCATGGTCTGTATCATCCCTCATATTTTTAGGTTCTTGAAGCTATCGGGTCTTGACCAATTCATTTAGTGTGCTGTTTAGGTTATATGTTTCTGTGGAGGCCATATGATATGCATTCAGGCAGTTTGTGAGCCTCTCAAAACCAAATACCCATTTACCTGTGCGCACAACAGATTAATAGTGTTCTGCAGCACATCTTATTCTCTTATTTCCCGGAACTTGGATATCCAGGTCTTTAATACAGTCGAACCGAAGTGTGTCAGACATTGAGTTGTGGCTAAAACTACGTTGTGTTGTAGCCAGCCGTCCAGCACCTTTAGGAGAAGAACCAAACTGAGCAGATAACATTGTGTTATCTCTTTTTTGAATTCGAGTTGGAACAAACTTGATCCAGCATTTCGAATTAGTTGCAAAGCATTTTGAACTTAAAATGCTTGGCAACTAAGCATTTTTAGGTTCAAAAAACATCTAGCAACTCTTGGTGTGTCCACCTCCGCTTCTTTTCACTATCTTTGCACTTGCACTTTGATTTTTTATTAGATGGACGTTCGTCTTTCATTTCCGTCTGTTTGTTTTTTTCTGACCTAACATCGCTCTCTCCAATTTATTTTTCATTTGAAAACACAACTTCTGCGTTAGAGTTTAGTTGATTTCTACTCATATTGAAGGCTTGCCCGGAATAACGTTGTATGTTACAAAAATTCAAAATTGAGATTATTATGGAAAATTCTGCCTCTTATATGAGCCTAGTTAGTGTTGTAAATAGACAAACTCATATCTGCCTAAAACATACATATATCACTTTGAAATTGGGCACCTAATATGTGACAATCAGTGTTGCTGACTACTTTTTTCGTCATTTACTCAAAACTATGAATTGTTACATGCAACGTTATTCCGAGCAAGCCTTCAATTATCTAACATTCCTCCACCACACATTCTTCTTCATCAGCAGAATCTTCATCATAGATAAAATTTGCTTCCGGCGGATCAATGCATTTTGCATTAAGCCGTGATTGATTCGTACCTAGATACCGAAAGGCCAATCTAACTCAACGATTGTAGGCAACTTTAACTCGCTGCAAAAAACAGTCTGTCGTATTAGCCCTTGTTTCAATATGGAAGTAAATAACCTGGATCAATTGTCACCACGAATTAGAAGACTTACATCCACAAATACACCAGATTTCTATAAACTCATAACCAAAAAATCAGCCATATATGTGAATTATAACTTGTAACTTTTAATACGTTTTACCCTAGTTGAAATACTGGTCTTAACATTTTTGTTATGATGTTCAGTTATAAAGTTTATCAAAAAAATTTATATTGTACATATTGAACCTTGTTGTTTGTTAATAAATTAAATTTCAAAATTAAAAATAATGGGAATTACTACACTCTGGATGTAAGCTTTAAGTTTATTTTTTGTCAGAGTTTTGCCAATTTGTTTAATTAAATACGATTTACTATAGAGGCAAGAGCAAAGGTTATCAACGTGATACACGAAATTTAGTTTGCTATCAAAATGTTCACCCTAGATCTTAACTGTCTCAATGTTTTTGAACTGTCTAGAGATCAGTAATGTCTCAGTTTTATGGTGATTAAGTTTCATCATTCTAAGCCGATACCACCGCTTCATCAAGTCTATATATAGGCCCTGAGGTGGCCTGGTGGTCAGAGCGTTCACCTCTGGCGGCAGTTCGCCTGGCGGTAGTTCACCTCTGGCGGGGTTCGCCTCCCACTCCTGTCACGTTTCCTCCTGCATTATAAAACCCTGTTTCATGTTTATTATCTTCATCTCATCATAATTTTTGTATTTCTAATTCCAATAAAATCTGAGAGCCAAATGACATAGCTGTAAAGCCAGTCGGTGCCCTCGTTAAACTCCAAGTACCTACCTACCTTCCTCAAGTTTATAACTGTATTCCTTATGACTTCAAATTCTTCCTTCTGTTCCCACTCAAAAGTGTACTGGAGAAAATTGTCATCGATATAGTTTCTGACAATACCCTTAAAGTTCAATTCAAAAAGTGGTCTTAAGACCAGGCAAAACCATGTAATTGCCAGTTTCGATCCCTGTATGACCTCATTAATTGAGTCCTGGCAATAACCTTGCCATTGTGGCGAATCTAAAATTTTCTATGATTAAGGTGATCCTGAGCCAAGTTCAAGATTTCCCGATCAAAGCCACAGGTTTTACAATCAGAGATGACCTGTTCATTAGATACCGTGTCATACGTCTTTGATTGGTCAGTTTTAAAAAGGCTGTATACCTTTTCCGTCTCAGAGGCCCTAGCATCTCCATGTAAAGGATCATTAGTGAAAGGGAGACTCCTGTATCTGGTTTGCCCCCATATTGATTTGGATGAAAAAAATCATTCAAGGCTATCTTTAAATCTCCCAAAATAGCCTACACTCATCTACAACCTTAGAGAGCTGAGGGAGCAGCGATATCGGGCGGTAATTTTTGAAATTCGAAACGTCACTTTTGTTAAAGATTTGTTGAACAATTGCCGTTTTTTATTTACAGGGGTAACAACATTTTGTATGGATTTTATTACACAAACTAGTAATAAACACAGGTCATTTACATACACAAATATTTTTTAAACATTGAATTGTAATTATATCACCATCAAAATAATTTTGAGCACAAGTGTTTTTAATCACATTCACAACATCCAGTTCGTATATAAGAACTTCTTATATAAAAACCAGCAGTGGTCTTTGTTGTATATTGTATTGGTTTCATTCTCTGATGCAAATCCAAAGGGTTATTACACCAAAACAGAAATTATTTATGCTGATCACCATTCAGTTACTTTTTTGTATAACGAGTTTCATTTTTAAAAATTGTCCACAAAATTGTTTTTCTTTTTTATAATAAAATTTATTTTTGATTTTCTTAACCACATTTTATATAGTTTATTTTCCTTTTTTACACTCTCTTGAATTTTACCATCATTACTTTTATATCGTTTATAAACACCTCGATTATGTATTCAGGCGTTTTTTGTGTCGAGGTTCCACCAGTATTTACCAATAGTTTTTCTGTTAGTCACCTGTATCTGTTTAACGCCCGACTCATCAAGGGCCCGTGTGACATGCTTTTTCAAAAATTTAATATTGTCATTCGTTGAACTACCATGATTATAAACAGTTAAGCTTGACTCAAAAACATTTTTAAATTTGTTCCAATCCACATTACCAAAAACGGAATATTGTCTCTTCCATGTAGGGTTCAGAGCTATTTTTTATTTTTATTTGTTTGCACGAGCCAGCTGGCTCAAAACTATGAGTAGAGAGAACAAAAAATTCGTAATTGATGAGTGGACGTTAAAAAGGATTACAAATCATATGAAGTAATGGAAGATTAATGGTATATACAATGGTACGATCGATTAAAATATGAACAATAAATACATGAATATTACAAGTCGAGGTGAGTAACTTAATCTATATGATGAAGGTGTTGTACAAGTTTTTTATTAAATAGGTGGTATGGTCTCTGAGACTTATTGTCTTTTAGGTATTCTTTGCGGATATTTAGTGGAAGTGCATTTCACGTATTAAAGCAGTGGATGGGGCAATGTGAATGAGAATGGTCTTTGTGATCCGGGACGAAAAATTTACAGGATGTAATAGTTCTATCGGAATGGGTTGAGTTAAAGTATACTGCGTATTTATGTAGTGGATGTGCAATGATATTGATAAAACGGGTGAAAGTGGGAATATACCTGTATTTTTGTCCAATTGAAACATAATTGGACCAGCCAAAAAGCATGCGGAGTAGTTGGTTATAAGTTACTGTCAATTTTTTTGTCCTAAAGGCAGAGGTGTCTGACCAGAAAATGATTCCGTAGGTAAGAATAGGAATAACTTTAGTGATGAAAAGAGTTCTTTTTTCTGAAAAGATAAGTAGGTGTTTGGATCTTTTAAAGAGAAAAAGATATTTGGGTATTTTTTTGTTTAATTGTTCAATATATGGGGAAAATGTAAGGCGTGAATCGAAAGTGAAGCCCAGGAAGGTAAGTGTTTTAAGGGATTTATTGGATGTGGTAATTGTTATTGAAGATTGTTTTAGGTGATTGAGTCTTATTCCAAGTGACTCATACCACATATTTACTTTATCAATATCCTTTGCCATCATATATTTGGCGATACATGACTCGAACTTGGGATATGTAAGTATAAAAATGTTGTCATCAACATAAGTGAGTATTTGGAATTAATCTGGATGTTAAAAAGTAGGTTTGATACGATTGAATAAAGAACAGACGATAAATGTGAACCCTGTATGACCCCATGGCAAGATAAAACACGTGTTGCAGGAAGATTCAGGAGTTGCGCATATTGCTCAGAGAGATAACTGGACAAAAGTTTCACGGTTTGGAAGGATAATCCTAGTGATAAAAGAGTAGATAAAATAAATGCTTGAGGAATGGAGTCGAAAGCTTTTGAGACATTCGTAGTGATGGCTAATGTATTGCAGCTTTTGTGTAGATTGTTTAAGAATAGATCATATATATAAAAGGCTAGGTATTGGGTTGGTCTACCTGGGACAACGCCATAGGCATGAACATGGGATGTAGCTATAACGAGGTCTTTAATTTCTGCAAATAGTAAGTGGTCGGCTATCTCACCAAGTATAGGTAGTATAGCTATAAGTCTGTACAACAATATAGAATTGCGGGAACTTCTCTTGTAAAGGGGTTTTATTGATGCAGTTTTCTATGTGGCGGGATATACAGCTGTTCTATAAATTTCTTTGATTATCGTAATAAATATATCAAAGAATTGCTGGGGTAGTTATGTAAGAATTTGTTTATTCAGAAAATTCTCGGGGTAAGAGGGGGTATTGCTGAGGTTGGAGATAATTTGCCTCACTCTGTATTCTGTTATCTCGAGGTCAGGAATTGTGGGACTGTCTAGGAGAGGAATAGAGAAATGGACAGTGTCAGTTGCTTCTAAAGGATTTGTACACCATCGCATGTAGGGTAAGTTAAGTTTACAGGGGAGATTTTCAGTTTGTTTACACGTATTAGTTCGAATCATTTGCCACAAAGGCTGAAGGTGACTAGAAAGGGAAACGTGTTTTTTTTTGTTTCTTTGATCATTGCTTTATATAGTTTTTAGGAAATTTTAAGCTTGAGTGTAGTGTCTGAATTGGGTGACTCAATAAAATGTCTATAGAGACAGTTTCTCTGTATAAAGGTTATAGATAGTTGGGGGGTCCACCAGGATTTATAAGTGGGTCGGGTGCCAGTACTGATGTAAATGCGCATTCCTGATTTGATAAGATTTTCTAACCAAGTATTGTCAAGGTCATGGAGATTTTTGTCTATATTGGAACAATTTGAATCAAAGCAAGTGAGAAGGTCGTATTGGGGTAGTTCTGCCCAATTAATGTTAGCTGTATTATATCTAATCAAGGGTGTTTGTGTATATGGGTTGGTTGAACATAATGTGAGTTGTGAATTATTAGGTATTTGGAAAGTGATGCAAATGCAAAGGTGGTCTGCACCATGTAAAGTAAACATATTTACAGGGAAAGATTTACAGTCGTTGCTAATAAAGATTAGATCTATTATGTTTGCTGAAGATTGGGATATATGAGTGGGGGTTAAGATCCTTGGAGTACATAGGAGAGAGTCGATAGTAGATGTCAAATTGTTTGTTGCTGTTGAAGGTGTATTAAATGGTAGGTTAAAATTTCCAACGATACAGTTATAATTGTTGATGTTAAGTTTTCGGAAACTTAACATCAACGATATCTTCATTAATCAATGAAGATATCGATTGAAATATAAGAGGGTCTATAAACGAGAGTTATGTTTAAAGGTATTTTTGAGATGTTAGTAATGGAAAGTATAATAATTTCCATGCCATCCATCTTGTACAATTCAATGATTTCATACAGGAAGGTTTTAGCAACAAACAAAAGGACCATATTATATATTATAATATGGTTCTTATATATAATAATATAACAATATGTATATTGGTAACCATATTACAAGCTATCGCCTTGTGGTCAAGTTTGTAAATATCAGAATATTTAACACCATTAATTTTTACATTATCATCAACAGAAATTTGGTCTACAGTCGTGGAGCTATGACCAGTTCCTCTTGTCGGTTTTGATAGTATATGACACATATTTACTTCAGTCATTCTACGCTGCATATTTTTTACCAATTATATTGTAGTTTAAATCTATAATAAGAATATTGGAATGCCGATTGTTAAACACCAAGCATAGGTGGCCCAAACAGTCATCTTAACTTCTGTAGGCCAACACAATTCTAAGAGTACAATGCAATTCCACATGAGGTTGAACAATATGTATTAATAATAATAACAGGAAAAAAAAACAAGGTTATAAATACGTTCACCTTAAAAAAACTTATCACATACCACAGGCAGAAGGAAATACCATGTATTTCATACAATACAGATCATCATTACAAAACTTATTTTGATAATGCTTCATCACTATGGGAACAAATTAGACTCAGATTCAATACTGCGAAAATCAAAATTTGAAATACAAACATTATGTAACACTTTTGAACTCTGGAATTCTTCTTCCTGATTAAGAAAACCGTCAATGCACCTATCTTTAATCAACTACAACTTATTTTCAATTATGTCAGTTATGCACCTGGTTAAAAGTTCTTTTGATTTTGATTTTTGAATTTATTGTTTTTGTTTGTTTTCAACTAACCGAAACCGTAGACAGGTAAGCACCCTTATATTACTGGCTAGTCGTAACATACAAGAGTTCACATTTTTTCACTGTATTAAATGATCCTAAATTATGGAAATCTGCCGCTGATAAACAATATATTGCTGATTTGATATATACTATCGATTGCTAATATATGATATTGCTGATCTGCAATATTGTTTTCTATAAACCTTGTATCTTTACGTTACAGCACAATTAATTATCGGGATGAACCCTGAAGTATAACAAACAGATTTGTGATCGTTAAATTTGTCTAATAACAATAAAAACACCACGTTTTTGCAAAACGCTATACACAGTTAAAAAATTAATCTTTTTACGACGAAACTATTTAAACTTTATGCACACTACCTGCTTGTTCACAATTCACCCTTGGTTGTGAGGTTTAGTTGTGTGGTGCAGCGAACGGTTTGGTAAGAGTCACGAGTGTTTGATAACCAACTTTACCCAGCACTGTCGCGGCGGTACTTAGTTTCAAAGCGGTTTGCTTAGTTTCAAAATATGTATTTTAGGGTACAGAATTTTTTTTATCATCTAATTTTATCAACATTGATTGGATTTTATGGGTTTTAACCATTTCCAATGATCTTTGGAACTTCGAAACTACTGTTACGGGGTCAAGGAGGCAGGAATCAATCAACTCAGAAATAAAATATTCAGGAAAGAGGCATGACATGAGAGGCCAACTGGGATATCGGACCAATCAAGGGAGTGGGGCAGTGATTATTTTTTACATTAAAAAAGCAGTTCTTAAATTCATCATGGATAATACTATTGGCAGTTTTACTTAACGTATGCTTGCTTCCAATAATCAAATCATCTTATATTGAATATTTACCTCTATCTAATATTTCTCAGTTACTCCCATTATTGCTTGGAACTATCAACAGAATCAGAAAAACGTTTTAGAAAATACAGTATTTTGTTTTAGCAGTTTTAACCAGTGTCATTAACCTGATTTTTAGCATGTTTATAAAACTTCCAAATTTGGGAGGTTTTCTCATTGTAGAAAAATAACGTGTTATCGCCTTAGCAAATTATACATCCACTAGGTGGTAACCCGTGCAGAAGCACGGGTGTCATCATTAAGCAGTATTTTAAAGTGATATCTATTATAATAGCCTATCTGTATAAAAAACAGTACTTTTGCTGTGTAAATAGTAGTATTATGTTGCCTAGCAACATGTCATTCTAGTGTATTATATTGAGAGTAATTACTGAGCAGCTGAAGTTGCACCTGCAAAATGTTGTTCTGATTTCGGTGTTACATATACATTGAATTCAAGATCTCTTACAATTATTACACGACTTAGCAAAACAGACCTCATATAGTACATCATTAAAAAACGCACATTGAGTGGAAACACCCGACCGATATCTCGAACAGCGTTCCAATTAAATTTACGAGGGTGATTCAAAAAGTTTGAATAAAAAAGATATAGCCGTTTTCGATCGTAACTCTAGTTGGTGGTGGATAAGTGAAACAACGCTACTGGTGGTGGATAAGTGAAACACTAACAACACTAACTCTATACGTCTATAGTGTTGTCGGTCATTACTCATTTTAACGTGCAAACCATATCGTGCAATGACTCCTGCAAAATTAAAATATAAATTAGGGAGGAGGGGGACATTTGCTGCGTTATTACCACAACCAATATGGTGATATATCGGGAGTAAGCTACGGCTATTTAGTTTTCCATGCGAAAATCAAGATTCTGAAAAAAAAACAAGTGGATCAAGGCGATCAAACGTAAAAAAGTTAAGTTCGCCCTTCCAATTTTTTTTCATCGTTTTTCTTAAATTTTTTAATGCATTTATTCAGATCATACGATAAATATTATATATATTGTATAGCATATCTCAAATGAATTGTACATGATTTAATTTGTAACAGCAAATTTAGTATCAGCAAAATTCAGATGAAAAAGCACGCTACAGCAATAGGAAAACAATAGGAGTGATTGCAAGCTATACCGCTATACAGTTAGTAGTTAGTATCACCCTCTGTGACACGAAAAAAGGCTATTTGTGTACGCACGTTATGTATGTTAGTTTAAAAGTATACCCTTATACCCTCAATATTCCACATAATCGCCTAAATACTAAACGTATATTTATTTTTTATTTTTTTATTTTATTTTACACGAGCCATAAGGTCCAAATTATACAAACACAAAGCACTACACATACATATTCAATCACATAACAATATATGGTTTTTTAAAAGACTATCAAACACTATAAATGGTTTTTTATCAACAATATTAATCCTATGCACACAACCGCGTATTCTGATGGGTAAACTGTTCCATAATGGAAAACATACAAAAGGGTAAGATTTGTCCTTCCAAGTGGAAGTGATATGCTGCACAACAAATTTATAGCTATTAACGGTTCTACCTGTATCATGCCAGATAAAGCAGTTGCGGAAGCCATAGAATGGGTGACAACTATTCAATAACAAACGTGAAACTTTTCTCAGCTGATGAAAAAGAATAAGTTTTTTCAATGTAAATATACCTTGTACACGACACTTATTGATTGATATCGAAATGTGTGATCAATAGATCTCGGATATGTATGCAATTGCATGTTTTTTTTTTTTTGTTTACAGGTAGTTCTCCCAAAATTGGTGAGAATGTTACTCATTGTTTAAATCTTATTTTGCATATTTTTAAATATTTTAAGGGTTAGTGCATATTTCAGGTGTTACTGCATATTTTTGCATATTTTGGGATTTACTTTCGGTTTAAAATGAAAATAATGATTTGGCATTCAAATTTTTCGAATTTTTTAAGGTTTTTTAAAAAAAATTTTGATTTGATTTTTTTGATCGACTAAAGGTCGAAAAAAATGTTTTTTTGAATAAATTTTTTCGAAAAAATAAAATCACATGATACAACTCAACAATAAAATACATTCACAACATCGATTTGGGATAGATTTGGAACGATGTCTATGTCAGAAATAACTGGCTTAGTACAACAATGGACTGCTGGAATGTTGGTTTATTGTCTAAATAAACCAACTTGTATTATAAATAAATCAAATTGTGTACTTTAGACAGTACACAATAAGAATGTTTTTGTAATTGTAATGATAATAAAGTTGTAAATTGATTGTGTTCTGTTGAATTTTTGTTTTTTTGCACTAAGAAAATAGTGCATATTTTTATGTTTTTAGTGCAAATTTTGAAAGTTTTTAGTGCATATAAATTCGAAGTCTAGTGATCAATGTCTCGATAACGCTCCTCTCCACCGAAGAATTCGATCCTGTGTTATGCCATGACTTGGTTATGCAACCATTGTACACTTTTTTTTTGCTAGCAGTTCTGTTAGCGTTTGACTGCACTGATTGGTGTCATTATTATATGACATAAAATCACTGCAAACAACTTTCCAGTAAATAAACATTTCCCATTTGTCCCTCGCCCTCGCAGACGGTTGGACTGAAATTTTTCATCATGGCCCGTGAGAAATAGTGTCACGAGAAGGCACCATGGCATATGAAAAGTTCATCACATGTTCCAATAAATGTTCAGTCATTAGGCGATTATAATAAACAAGTTGGATAAAAAATACTTTTTAAGAATACGTTTTATATGTTGTCATTTTCCGATTGATGGGAAAAGCCATTACAAGGCATTACGTATCTGCTATAAACTAGTTTATACAAAATTTCAATTTATATGTACTACAATACATTGTAGGTCTACGTATATAATATATGTTTATACATGCGAAAGATAGTGAACTTACTACTTGTATGTATTCAAATGACTGGTAGACTGCTCAAGTTCTTGTACGTCATAATACTAAAGTTCAGTTTTATTTGTATATCGTTTAACTTTGTGCCAGAAAACGGAAATATTATTAATTATTCTAATTCAGTTTTGCATCACTAAACATTGCAATGGAACCATGCAATTCTTCTATTTTATTGTTATAAAAAACATGTGATTGCAGAACAATGGTTCTCTATATATAAAAGCGAAATCCTTGCTACTCTTCAAAGTTCTGCACGCACAGCTTAAATCGTTTAACCTAAAAACTTGAAATTTGGAAGGTGCATTGTTTTCATAACGTAACTGCCCGAGGGAGGAGTTTTCAAAATTCCGTGGTGAAAAAGGGGTATAAAGCTTTTTTTAGAGGACGCTTATAGCTCTGAAATCGAAGATGTTACACGTGTGGAAATTGGTATTTAGATTCTCCTTCAAAATTAAAGAGACACGTGTTTAACGGTTTTTCCAAATCCTGTTGAGGGGGTACAAAAGGGGAAAAGGGGGTGCATGTTTTTTAAGAGGATATTCAAATCCTGAAATTCGAACATGGTACACACGTGAAAATTGCTGTGTACATTCTCCTGGGAAATAAACATAAATAAATAAACACGTATTTCACCGTTTTCCGAAAATTCGGTTGAGATTGGTGAAAATGGGGGGGTTAAAATTTTGAACGGGATACCCATATCTCAAAGTTATTAAAATTAGTATATAGATTCTTCTTTAAAAATAAACAAACACGTGTTTCTCTATTTTTTGAAAATCCGGTTAAGGGGGGTGTAATAGGGGAATAAACCTTTTTTTTTAAAACACCTATATCTCAGAAACCGAAGACAATAAACATTTGAAAATGGGTATTTAGACTTTTCTTTAAAAATAAACAAACACGTGTTTTTTCTTTTTTTGAAAATACGGTTAAGGGGATTGTAAAAGGGGATAAACATTTTGTTAGAGAACACCTATTCCTCAAAAACCGGAGACATTACAGGCGTGAAAATGTGCATTTACATTCTTGTTTGAAAATGAAGAAACACGTGTTTCATCATTTTCCGAAAATCCAGTTCAGGGGGTGAAAAACGAGAACAAGGGGGAAACGTTTTTTAAGATTATGGTTTACACTACACTAAGATTATGGTTTACACTTAAACCCACTTAAGACTAAGCGACTTACTATTACAAATCCTTTTCCTTTAGAATCAGATCCAATCAACATACTGGGTGTATGTTTTAACCCAAATTTAAATTTTTCCTTCCATCTTGAAAAAGTTATTCGCTCTATTAATATTAACATCCATTTAACTAAAAGTCTTAAGAACATTCTTACTTGTAAGGAAAAGATTTTATTTATCAAAACTAAAATCATCCCTATTATTACTTATGGAATTGTCATGTG
>JAQIWH010004479.1:0-16902 GCA_034695005.1 Cryptops parisi | reverse complement strand
CATTATAAAGATCATCCTAAAATATATTGTAGGTATGTTATGAAAATGACAAAAACAAAAACAAACTTACTTTTAATAACTTATTTAAGCATGTTGTTTATTTAGTTATTGATCAATTCTGTAGGCGTCCAACTTAAGTAACTAATTTGACAGTTTAGATTTATTTAGCAAATATTACAACTATTTTAGATATAAAGTTCACTTTTCTATATGATACATAATATTTCATAAATATATTTATTACATTACAATGTAGAAAAATAAATCGGCACTTCTCTGTTAACCAAGAGGCCGCTTGTGGAGTTTGGGTATAGGTTCCAGTTTAGATAAGATGAAACAAACAAAAAACGTATTGATTTTATGATTAATTATTTTAGTGTTACATCTGTAACTAACCTAAACTGGATTTTATACTCATAGACACCGAGTTAGTTAAAAAACAACAACCCCATGCCTAACCACTAGCACTACAAACGATTTCTCGGTTAACAGAAAAGCATCAATGAATCAATAAGGTAATTTTAATTACGTGTTTAGTTACGTTCATGTAGGTCTACTACATTTCCTTAATGATTTACCACCGTTCGTAAGTACAGTAGGCTATGGTGACTAACAATTGAAAGGCCTGGTGTAAAAAAAGTGTTAATATAAGTAACATTTTTACAATTTCGAGAAATACGTGTTTAAAGATCTGGACTTGCCTTGCAGTCTATGGGCCATTTTGCACTAATATATTTGCACATATTGTTGTTTCGCTCAAAATTGTGGGTTAGAAAGGTAGAATTGCACCTAACACATTCGAAAATGTACTAAGTCATTTTTGACAAAAAAAAATGTTTCTAGACACCATGTTGCTTTTACATCAGATCCTTCAATTAATTGAAAATTTACAGAATTACATAGTATTAGTATGACATCTGTGACATTTTAATCAAATTCATAGATGATAATGACAAGGCGCGTTTACACGATGATAGTTTTGGCGATAGGTGCTGTGATGATAGCTACAGTTATCTTCGTAAAAATGATGTCTAATGTCTAACTTTAATATTTTAATTTTGAATGTTTTCCACAATTAAAACATATTTTCAATAATAATATTTTGGATATTACTGTATGTAAAGTCTCATTTACACGAAGATAGTTGTCGTTGTCTTGACAGCACTATCACCAAAACTATCATTGTGTGAACGTAGAAATGTGTTTTTTTTCGGTATCTGATTGGCTGATTGATGCGCTGGCTCCAAGGACATGAGATTTCAATTTTTTTTCTTGTTAGTTAGTTCCAACAACAAATATCGTAAACTTTAACGTGGCGTCTTTAATTTATAGGGAAGAAAAACCAGTGATTATGAAAAATTGGCTTTTATTTCTTTAAAGTACCATAGTTGAGAACCAGTTATTTGGTTTTTCATTCCCTTTCCCTATCACTTGTACTTTATATACACGACATTTTTTGTGTGTGTGCATGTGCTTCCGTTGAGAAGAAGCCAGGAGGTCAGTCACTGAATCTAGGTGTCACTGGTTTCTTTCCAACTCACTGCTTCTTCCCCTTGTGACCTCACAACCCATATTTGGAAGTATAAAATAATTGGTTACACACAAAAAAAAAACAACCCACCCTCTTCTTTACTTATCATCTTTCGCTTAACTTTATTCTACTATTCTACTCTATTAAGTAGTAAATCTACTTATTTGTGTATTACAAACTTAATCTTGCACGTGACAGAGTGTGGTAGAGTTTTTTTATACAGGATGGCGCAGAAGTACCTTCACGATTTCAAATCCAAATATATATATATTTTTTTTTGAAGGGAATTTATTTTGTTTTTTTAATTTTGCAGAAAATTAAAAACGTTACAATTTATTTATAAACATTTTCTATGCTTCAAAAATGAATAAATTAATAATAATAAAAATTGTAATTGTTATTTTATGTTTATATTTTACTCGTGAAAGGAACTTTTGCGTCACCCTTTATAAGCGCATAAAATTATTATTTTTCTACAGATGTATTTTTTAAAGTATAATAAGAGTCAGGATGAGTATATATACTACATTATTATTATTATTATTATTAACTGTCTCGTTGACATTATCAATTTTTCAGTGTGACAAATAACTTGGAGAGGTGAACAACATCGATCAGCCAATGAACCGTACTTGTTTCCATTTGCTTTTTTCTTTCATTGAGGTCTCCTACCCTTGACATTTTCATCTTATCTATCAAACGCGACAATGAACGAATCAAAGGGTGACACCAAACATCTCATTTTCATACTTTGTCTAAAGAATACGAATCTGTTCTATTTTCTTTTCCTTCAAAATTCCGGATAGTGTACCCTGTTGTATACTAGCTTAATGGGCACTTCACTTACTTTCTACCTTCGAAAAAACGAGTCTGATGATGAGGATGGTTGGATGTTGCTCGCCATGAAACGGTATTTTTTGTTTCCACGAAATGAAAGCAGGTTCCATTAAATACAAATAACCAACCTTTAACCAACATTTAAATTGTAAATTAGATGCATGTGGAAATGTCTCTCAGTTCCGCTATCACGACCTTTGTGCCAGTTTCATTATTTGAAAGTGATCGCAACATTTGAAAACTAATAGTTGTCATAACAGGTTTTATGAAATACCGGCTTTTCGCTTACTAAGGGTTTGAAGAAGTCTTAAGATGTCTAAAACATTTTGTTTTTTAATGTCTCAAGTCTCAACCCAAATCCAAAGTACATCCTGAATACTGTTTAAACCAACTTGTTGTGGGGTTACAAAGAAAATTCCAAGAAGACACAAACAACAAGACTAGACATTTCCATTAAATGGTGTCAGTGATATAAATCAGCACTTAAATGCATGTTGTTTTTTTTTCTCCTCATCAACTTTTTCCTATACATACCAACACATACTGTATAGCGATTCCCCTTCTCAATATATATATAGGTCACGTGTTGTCATCCTCTTTGAAAATCTTTTCAAGGTTAGATAAGCTCATCGTTCTTGATTTTCAAATTCGATTTCCCTCAAAAGCGACACTCGACAATCTGTACATATAATCGAAACTCCAATTTTGTCCGTTTGTTCGGTCTTCACGGACCGATTGTTACAAAACTTTTAATCCATATTCGATTCAACCGCTAATTTCGCGAATGTGAGAAGCCAAAGCGTCACTAATGTGAAACAACTACACAAATTTATACTGTATAATGAGTGAACCGGGAATAGTGAAAGTCCTGTACTGTACAAATATATTGTTTGTTCTTGACATACACCTATACATATGGGTGTGGTGTAACACACACAATATATTGTTTATATAACACATAATGTGTTATATATTGTATATATAAAATCATACATAAAATACATAATACATAAAATACATAAATACAAAATACATAAAATCATACATATAAACTATAAAACCAATAAATACAGTATAACAATACTGTAAATGAACATGATGACATAAATGGAAGGTGGAGAGGATGAGGAATGTAAGCATCGTCCTTAAAAACATCAGGTATTTTTCACTTCGTATTTTTTATTGTTGTTTCTGTTTTTCACTTCGTATTTTCTGTTGTTCTTTTTTGCATTAGAAGATGCTCGGAATTGATACGAATTCCGAGGTAACGTAGAATAACGAGTTGAATTTAGTTGGACGAATACCGAGTTGTACGAATAGCGGAGTGAACAAATGGCGGGGTTCCACTGTATATTAATATGAATGTACTGTAGCCTATCAATTCACCCAAATTCTATGCTGTAAAAGTTGATTTACATTTGCATTAGTATTCGCCAGTAGCTATGCGCGGTATTAGGTTGGAAAGCTTTCAAAAGCTGTAGCGATGCGCTGTGATCGGCAGGAAAGCACTACAAAGCTGTTGCGATGTAGTGTATTATATCATGACAGTATCACTATACTATGTATCAGTAGGCCTATGTATATTCGAGTGAAATTTTTTATAGTTATAATATGGTTACAAAATAAATTAACTTCATGGTGAATCGATGATTAAATCACGTGATTCAATTTAGTAGAATCATGGTGACAGGTGACACCATGAGTTACCCCACTGGGTGACACCAACGCTAATGACGCCACTGCGAAAAATGATACGATCTTAACACATTTGTTGAAAAACAAAAACGCGATCATGATAAAACTTTCATACACATACACATAATAAGCCAAATGTACTTTCTCTGTCCCAAAATATGGTCTACGTTTGATTGTTTTTGTGTTCCAAATAAAGGTTTAAATTTTGCTTATACCCAACTTTTTACGAGTTAAGCGACATTTTTCAACTTAACGGAACTATACAAATGTATTTAAATGTTTATTGGTGTAAACTATATTGTCGAGTTTTCATTTTAACAATAACTGCAATATTTCATTTTGATTTTCAATTTTCAATTATTTTAATTAATTGTTCATACTATGTAAAACAAGAATTGCTGAAGGCATATGTTCATTAATGCAGTCACGACGGATGTCATTTTGAATTACATGCATTTTGACATGACATGACACTGTTTCAAAAAACAAATTACAACTTTCACTAACTTACATATTAGAAAAAAAACATCATATTTAGATTACTATAAGTCAATAAAAACTTATTATTTCATAAAACTGTCTATAATCGAAATTGTTTTACATGAAACGTAAACCATACTTTAGTTGAGTTTATAATAAATATAAGTTTTCCCCCGTATTGTGCTATGCATTAATAGCTGTTAATGTTCTTTCTATTGACAGTTTTCACATTTGTGGCAGCTCAAGAAAGACGATATACGGGTCCACTGCCTAAAACCACGACTTCACGACGACCTCGAGGTCGACCTGCCGACAGGTTCCGACAACCTACACCCCCAACTTTACCTCCTGATTTCACACCTCCAACACCCCCGAAAGCCCCCAAATTAATCCCACCCACTCCACCCACCCCTCCCACAGTACCTCCACTAGTTCCTTTACAACCTGTCACTCAACCTTTCACGCAATCTGTCACTAGTCCTCGTCCTATATCAGCCACTGCTCCTCAAGCCTTAGATGAAGATGATGTAAGCTAATCCTCAAAATACAATACTAGTTGTTTCGAGTAGACAACAACAATTATTCAGTGTGAATTTTATTTCGCAGGATCTCGAAGACGAAGATGATGAAAGAGATGATTTTCCGGTGATCAATAAAGGCCCAGGCCCAGTGATCAATAAAGGCCCAGGCCCAGTGATCAATAAAGGTCCGGTGATAAAAAAAGCTCCTGTAAAACCCGAGCCGGTGGTGATAGATGGTACTACAAAAGATCCCAGATTGAATGGCGATCCGAGAAACGATTATAAATACGACCCCAATCTGCCACGCGAATTGAACGGGTACAATTTAACCAATTACCCGTTTTACGTGACAGTGCCAACGGATATCACATTCGAATGCAGTGGACGTCATGACGGTTACTATGCCAGCATACCTCATTTTTGTCAGGTATCATTATCATCATCATACATAACGCTTAGTACTAAAGTGACCAGATTTGCCAACCCCTAATCCGGAAGTAGAAAATGTGACACTATCGATTTTACTGTAGTATCGATGTTTAACTATACAATTTTTAGATTGAAAATCTGAAATTTTGTTGACGTTGTTGTTATTTTCAAAATAGCAACAACTTCCCATTTACAACAATGTCATCAAACAAAAATGATTTCGGAAGAATGTTTGACTAATTCCGGACAAATTGATGTTCGGAATGAACCATTTCGGGTCAAAATTCGGGATAAATTGACGTTTCGAAGAACGGTACAAGAAATCAAAATTCAAGGCTGTCTCGGAGCAGATGCATTAAAATGCCTTTTATGCATACTCTTTATATACTGTCATATACAGATATACAGTACAGTGTATATAATGCAAAGAATCCATTTTTTAATCTATGCATGTTTCGATTTATGCGATCGTTGAGTAATTCGATATTTGATTTATGCGAGTTTTAAGTGGTGCCATTTTTCGATTTCTGCAATTTTTTATTTATTTATTTGTGCGATGTTTTTTACATTGGACTTATGCGGTTTTCGTTTTATGCAATTTTTTTTTTTGGTACATTGAAGTATACAGTATATTTTCATAAACAACTGTAGATGGCAATGTTCAATTCGCAGCTAACTCACAAGTGAAGAGTATAATAAAAATTCCCATTAACATAAAAATGTCGTCAAACAAGAATGATTGACGAATTCGGAACAAATTAATGTCCAAAATGAATAAATTCGGGTAAAAAGAGTAAAACATTCGGGACTGTTCCGGAATAATTAGGACATTTGGTCACCTTACCAAGATTAAAACATCAACGGATCTTCTAATAACGAACGTTTCTCATTTTTACTTTTTCCAGCTTTTCCACTATTGCGTTCGAGAAATACGGTACGATTTCTTATGTGCCAATTACACAGTTTTCGACCAACTGACATTCAACTGTCGTTTCGTCAACAACGTCAACTGCACCGGATCGGCCAGTCACTATGACAGGAATAACGACCTTTACACAGACCCGACGACAACGTCGACATCGACTATGAGACCAAGACGACGACGACCCAAACCTAAGCCAGTGGAAGAAGACTACTATGACGACGAATACGATGACGATTACGAAGATGAAGAAGAGCTTACCACGACGACTACTAAGAAACCAAGAAGAAAACTCGGTCGCAGGAGGAACAAAAACGGATCACGTGTGATACCACCAAAAAGAGTGAACACGAGGACAACAACTAAAGCGACGACAACACTACCAACAACGACAACGACGACATCAACGACGACAAATCAACCACCTGATGACGAGGAATATTACGACGAAGAACCCGAAAAATAAACGGATTGGTGTTGAATAATGATAAAAATAATAATGTTGACTATTCATGATTTGTGCTCAGTGATATTATTTGCTTTTCTTCAAAGAAATAATAATTTTGTTCCAATGATACACGTGAAAAATGTTTACATAATTTTTCATGTTATTTCTGTGTAATATTTTTTTTTATATATATATATATCAAGGTAATGTCGAAGTAGACAACACAGATATGCTGGACATACCCATTATATTATGTTTGGAAAAACTTCTTTTTTTGTGAAATCATTGTTTTGTTTTTTCTACTTTCGATAAAACTCATTTGTTTGTTATCATACAGCCATTGTAGGCTTTTCAAATCTCATGATAAAAATATATACTATATAAAATTTTTTTTTATACCAGTATTAATGTATTAGAAAATGGAGATCAACTTTTGGTAGATTTTCAGTTCGAAATTTACTAATCGCGCTAAATAAAAGAATGTACCACGTTTTTTTATAACACTTTTAGAAAACATTCGATTAATTGTTAGGAACTTAACCTAACTTAACCTGGTGTAAAAGGGTGTCAAGTAACATTTTTAACAATTTTTAGTTTTAAAAATCTCAACTTTGGGTAAGATTCGAACTCTGTCTATGAGTTACTTTACACTTCTTGCACTAAGAACTTTGCACATATTGTTGCGTCGTTCAAAATTATGCGAGGTAGAATTGCACCTAGCACATTCGAAAGTAATTCTAAGTCATTATTTTTTGGACAAAAATGTTAATTAACATCATTTTACACCAGGCTTTTCAATTATCTCAAAAAAAAAAAACTCTGTAGTTTGCAGTGATCCCTCAACATTCGCAAATTTATACGCGATTTCTTATATTCGCGAATAGCAGAATCTTTACAATCAACATTCAACGAGATTATGCACGTGTTGTATAATGACTAATTAATCCTATATAATGAATTAATCCTGTATAATGAATTATTTGCGAATGTACAATAGTCCCTCTACATTAGAAATTTTGTCTTCCAATTTACGACCCCTCCCCCTTTCTTATTGATAGTTTAACTTTAACAAAAGCAATATTATACGTCATATAATATTAAACCCTAATATTGCACCTTGTTAATATATTGAAGAACAATATAGTGACAAGCCACACTTTTCTAAAAAAGACACTTTTACATAAAACTGTCATAGAGTACTGTATCTAGCTTGTTACTTTACCGTATTACTTTCTGAAGTTTCCAGAAAATGACAGCATAACATACAAGGTGCTTCTTCTCAAGTGTATCAGGAGAACATCGCGCTTAATATTGCAGATAAGTCGATTATAGTCCATATGGAATATACAAACATTTCAAACGGGACCAAATACACAAACAAAGGCATTTCAAACTTGTACATAAGTAACATCAAGAGAGATTAACAACAAACGACGATCATACAGTCATGTGTTGACAAACATACCGTAGTTAACAAAATATAGTACCAGTATGTGAAATACGATATTCACATGGCAATGTGCATATGTCCTATCCTACGTATGTTTGTGCGTGCCAACACATAACAAATATGTTTGTATGTATGAATACTTTCGCTCTAAAACAACAAGTACAATTGTGCTATAATGTATATCCTATGTATAGACACTTTCGTTCCACCCTGTATAACCTAGTACGATATACATGCAGTAGCTTGACCACGTGTTTAGGGTTTCATTTTTAGTCACATAGTTCTAATGAACATGAGGGACCGACTGAAACTTTTTGTCCAAAAAAATAATAAGAAAATTAGCATATGTGTACATTAGTTTTATTTAATTTGAGATTACATTATTGTTATTATTATTACAATACTTAATAGTACCGGTACTAGTAACGTTAAGTAATTTTAAACTGGTTTTCAACAGACTTGAAATTGCAACCTTGATTGACAATGCGCAATTGAGTCAATCGGGGGTAAGTGTATTAATAGCCTTTATCACAGTCATAACCATTTTTAATGAAGACAAATCACTGTATAGGGTTGTCTAATATAACTATTACTGGTTATGTCAATAATAAACAAATCTCTAGCCTTAAATTAATTGAAAACTAAAGTACTCGTTACAAATGAAATTAAAATGAGTCAAAAATTTGTGGTTAAATTTAGTTAGATCTTTTAGGCACACCCAATCCTATTGCGAGACACCCTGTGTTACAGTATAAAATCGATATCATGCTGAAATGATGACTTTAGCTTTAAAACTACAGCTGTTTCGAATTAAAAAGTCCTGCTAAATGAGTCCAACAAAATAACAAACTTTATTGTTTTAAGGAAGGAAGGAAAGAAAACAGGACTGAAACTTTTTATTTCTTCCAAATTTTCAAATTTAATCACAAATTCTTAAACTGTGAAGCTGTTAGCAAGAAATGGTATGAGGCTGCTGATAAAGTGTCCCATAAGTTGTTTGCCTCTGTTAGCAGCAGTAGGAGCAGCAGCTGTTGTCTCTCTCTCTTTCTAGCGACACATTCCAAGGCAACACATTTCGAGGGAACTCATGGTCGCCGTGACATGAAAAACAAGGTAATTTGGACGCACATTTTCCTCTACTTAAAGAGTTAATGGGAAAAGCATCGTTTGGTTGGGAAATCGATTGAAATCCAACTTGTTAAGTGGTCCAAGTTTGGAATTGTGCACTAATAATTACAGTTTGGTGAACCATGGATTAGATTTTAGAACAACAGTCTGTGTTCCAAAACAACATAAAATTGAAGGGACTGGTGTAAAATGTGTTAAGTAACCATTTTGTCAAAAAATGACTTTGAAGTATTTTCGAATGTGTTAGGTGCAGTTCCACCCTTCCTAACGCATAATTATGAACAAAACAATAATATATGCAAAGCTATTAGTGCAAGTAGTGTGAACTAACCCAAAACAACAAGGCAAGTTTAGATCTTTAAACTCGTTTGTCTCGAAATTGTGAAAATGGGACCACCCCTTTATACTCCAGGTCCTTGAATTGTATACACTACTTCACATTATATGTGTAAATAAATGTGATGAATTTTAATATTGGATGAATAAAACCAGTATCATGGAAAATAAAGTAACACTTCAAAACTATCATTGCGGAAATATTTCCGGACTATAGTTTATCAATAAAAGATGTTTCAATTTCATGTCACCTCTGAGAGTTACGAATACCCCAAAAGTATAGATATGGGACAGAAAATGACACTAATGCCACAGAGACAGAAAATGACGAAATAAGAGAATACAAGACAGATATACCACGAATGTTAGGATATAAAGTGCTGTAAATGCAATGCATTGCTAGCAAGAGAAAAGAAACTGTTTTTGGATTACTGATTGTCCTTCCGTAAGGAAGGACTTCAAAAATTAGTCTATAGACTCATTGTAATGTTCCCCTCCACGGAAATCTTTAGTAAAAGGCGAAAGATTTACACGATGTGTTGAAGGGAAACCAGAGTTAACTTTTTCAACTTAAAGTTGAGAATGTGATTATATCAAAGAGAAATAACATTACTGGTTGTGAACGATAAAGTATTTTATATTAAAGTTACTATTAATTTAAAAGTTTTAATATTAAATTAATGTTATTTTACTTACTTAAGCCTATTTTATAATAATTTATATGTATTTATATTTGTTAGTGAAACTATTTAGTTTGTTAAATAAATTATAAAACAAACATTAACGTTATAGTTACGTATGTTGTCACTAGGTGTCAGCTGGCGTCTCCTTTTAAAACACGACAGTACCTGGCGCTAGTTCTAGCGCCATACATGATACATGGCGCTAGTCCTAGCGTAATACGACGACCGCGTTCAATTTGAAAAGTTTTAACGCTTATAGCGCAATACGTTCAAAAACAGTCAATCGCGCTAAAAGCTTTCAAAGTGAACGCTTACGTAGAGTTTGGGGAAACCGCCATTTTTGAAAAAGTTTTCGGTTCTCATTTTCGAAATCCTTAGATATCCGCGATTTTTTTGGTTCTCTACTGTTTTCTTTGATATTTTCCAAATTTTTGAAATAAATAAATTATTTCATTGTTGAAATAATGAAAATTCGATTGTGAATATGTTACGGACGATGTAATTTAGAGGCATTGTATACAGTATGTCAGGCTCAAAACCTGAATTTGCTCAAAAAAAAATAATCACAACGCGTTGTGGTATTTGAAAAACGGTCACAGTCCAAAATTCGATTTAAAAAAAAACGACCACAACGCGTTTTGGCAAAATAAAAATGTCATCACGCTTCGTGGTCGTTTTTGATAACGGCCTCAACGCTAAATGACACAAAATGCAGCGTGTCATATAATGATTGGCAGCAAATAAATTTATTATAATCATATCAATATCATTATATTATCATCATATCAGATAAATTTATTATCATCACATCATAAAATTTATTAACAACCCAACCACGTATTTTAATCGTATTAAAATACTGTCGAACTTCTCAGTACGACAAAGTTTGTTGGGATTAGTTTTTATTAAATTATTTTAATTCAGGCAAGTTTAGGTTAGTCTTGAGTTAAGTTAGATTCGCATGTTATCGAATATATATATATATTTTTTTATTTTTGCTAATACAGATGCTATATGGGTTTTTCACAAAAATGGGAAAATTATTCGCTAATATGCGATTCTAACCTAATATGAGCTAAACTGATCTGACCCAAACAAACCAAACGTAAACTAAACTGACTTAAACTGATTCACATGTTGGTATTTTCTAATGACACACATCACTTCGCTTTGTGGCCGTTATCAAGAACGACCACAACGCGTAGTGCTATTTTTTATTTTACCACAACGCTTTGTATTTTTGATAAGAGCCACAATTATTAAACAAATGTAAAATTTTATACAGGGGTATAAATCTTAAAGGTCTAGACAAATTTTTTAATCAGATGCAATACATCAAAACAAAACAATATAAACATGGGTTTAGACATACATACTTATTTGTATAACTACAGCTAGTGAGCCAATAGGCTTATGCAATTACGTGACTTCGTCTTGTGTGTTATCTCCATTTTAGGAAATCAAATCAAAAGAAAAAGGAAAACAGTAATAAAAAAAAAAAGACGTCAATAATAAATAAAAGGAAAAAAAAGGTCTAAAATTATGTTTTTTGACGACTTTTTTTTTTTACTTTATTTCCTACAATCAAACAGAAGGATGGCATTTGCAAACCCATGTTTATATAGCTTGTATTCTTTGTTTTGTTGCGTAGCATCTGTGGTTAAAATTGGACTAGATTTTTAGGAAAACACCCTGTATAATATTTTCCACCTGTTTTATCTTTTATCCGATAATGAGTTCGAGGAACTCGCAGTTTACAGTTCTCTTCTTTTTTTTTTTTTGAACAACACGTATTTTATTCCTCACGTCACAACTTGTTTTTCTTGGGATGTCAGAGAAAGAAGTAAACAAAGAGTTAATTATAATAAATGACCTAAAGTAGGTGTGAACCCTTTCCATTCCTTTACACTTTTCTTTACTAGATCCATTACAACAAAGAATCAACAACAGCCAAAAAAAACTTATACCAATGTTGCTGTTGTAAAAACAACAAAAAACCCGCATAAACAAAACACAAAAGACATATAAACAAAAGCACTCACCGACTCGTCAAGAGTAAACTACAGAACTTTCCATTTCACATAGTGGAGCTTTTCCACCAATTGGAAGTTTTCTCACCATCAGTTTGTTTTCTTTGGCAAATGCAGGCTACTTAAGATGATTGAGGGCGAAATCAATAAGAAAAAATATATATATATATATATCCGCAAAAAAATATCGGAAAAAAATTCATATATAATGTATTTTTTGTATTAAGCAATGATGAAAGGCCCATTTTTCTAAGGTGTTTGTTTTTTATTTAGTTACAAAAAAATCTTTTCCATCCATCACACCCCTCGTATTAATGGATTAGCTTTGTTTCTTCTTAAAAACAACCCCTTTCCTCCCTAAAAAAAAATGTGTGTACTATAAGAGTGTTCAAATATTGGCCGGATTTTTTTCAATGTTCTTGCATCAGTGAAAATCCGGTTTTAATTTGAACAAACCTAAAAAAAAAAAGGATTAAGAAAAACCGAAAGAAATAATTTTATTATTTTTACATAATTATAATATTCTAATTTATAGTGCAAATATATTCGATGAAAAAAAGTTCTTTTGAGAATATGTGGAAATTTCTTCAAATGTGCATTGACAAATTACAGAAGTGTTCAAATATTAGCCGGATTATTTCAGTGTACTCGTGTTGCAAAAAAATCCGGTTTAAATTTGAACAAACCTAAAAAAGTGTTATGAAAAACCGAAAAATCTGATTTGGAGTGCAAATATATTCGACGAAAAAACTTTTTTTGAGAATATGTTGACATTTCTTTAAATGCATTGAGAAATTACAGAAGTGTTCAAATATTAGCCGGATTATTTCAGTCATCTAACATTGCACAAAATCCGGTTCAAATTTGAACAATTCTAAAATAAGGATTAAAAAAAAAACAAATAAATTTTTAATATTATATATGAATAATTTCTAATCCATAGTGCAAATATTTGATTCAAAAAAATTTTTTTAATAGAATGTTAACTTTTTTTTAAATGCATTGGAATCAAAAACGATAGTTAAAATCTGCTGTGTATTATTTAACTGCAACGACTTCATGAATATGTCATTAAATTTATTAACATTTTGATTAACAAAAGAACATGATATATATATATATATAATGTGAATTTTATGATTAACTTTAGTCACACTGAGCAAAAAGTGGAAATCGTGTTATAACCCAAAAATGAAAAAATGCTAAAACATTACCTAGTTAAAGTGATGTTTTAAGGCATTGTGTAAGGCTACAAATATGGATCTTCCTTCGAAAACAAAATTAATTATACTGTAATTAAATAAAATATAACCCAAAAATTAATACAGAAACTCAGCAACACATTTTTCATTCTAAAATATAATCTTCATTTTTCCCCACTATATCACAGGTCATATTCGTCTTATTAAGTTTAATTGTGTTTTTCGTTTTTATTTTTACATAAAAATACGGAAAAATATTTGTTAAAAAAATATTCTAACAACTATCGGTGTTTTTCTTCCAATAAGCAAGTATTGTGAGCTATATTAGTTATATGTGTGAAAAACAAAGAGCATGAAATTGTTATAGAGTTAGTTTTCGGATAGTGATATAAGTTATATTATATGATAAAAGTTTGTTGAGAATAAAAATTATATAATCTGATTAAATTAAAGTCATCTAAAGAATTTTTTTAAAACAAAATTTATAAGATTTGCAAAGAAAAAATCGTTAAAATTTTGTTAATTAAAAATCAAATCTGATTTCTGTTACATTTCATGATTACAATATAAATTGTAACGCTTGTTCATGTTTCGAAAATTGCACAACAGTTCATTCATTTTTTCACGCATTACGTATGCATATATACAGAAATATATCATGTCATTCTATGTTGATGTGTAATGAAAGAACGTATTAAAAACAGGTACATTAAAAATGCTTTTTAAGGATACTCTTTATAAGCTGACATATAGCATCCGCCATATTGGATTTTAATTAACAGGGTATGAGCAGTGACACTCGTAAAGCTAATACGGATCCACTGATACCTCATTTATCAAAATCCATTGGATCTTTTAGCCTGTAGGAGGGTCTAAAGAAATGGATATATGGCATGTAGCGTCCGCCATATTGGTTTTTCATTTTCATTGACGCCATATAGCCGGTGTCACTCAATAGACTTGGACAAATTCAGACACCTTATTCATTAAAATCCTATCGAATCGTCTTGTTTTTGTATGTAGAAACTCACAACTCACTCACAAGTAAAGCTAATATAAAAGAATGTAAAATTCAAGTTAGATATATAAAACTAAATATGGATTTCAAAAAATCCAAATTAAAGCGTTAAAAATAATAGATACCAGTATCCACTAAATATAGCTTTTATTTCTATTTTTACAAAAGAAAAAACAAAAATTTTCATAACACTGAAAAATATAACTTATTACTTTCTGTACTTAACTAAGCATCACTATAAACGCCATGTATCAGCAGGGCATCTTTTAGCATAAATTCCATTTATCTAATAACTCGATTTGCATGTAATGAAACTTTAGATAAAAAAGTTTTTGGTTAATAAAAATCTATAAACTTCTTAATAAATGTGATCTTTCTTGTTATGTGTAAACTCTCGTAAACCGAAAGTTGCCTGTATTTAGTGTATTGTGAACTATAACAACTGTTTATAAGTATCATAGTTGCAAAATCAGATAGAATGACATGATATTCTAACATGATCCAAACAAACTTACACTTCGATTCACTCCCTAAAGTTACGGCTGTTAAAAATCATTTCAACTTAATCGATCGTGTAGTGTAACAGTTTCAATAGTTAGCTTAATGTAATTTAAAATTCGTTCTCAAAATCAGAGTTAATCACTCACTTCGATTATTCAGTCAATAAATCTAACATAAAAACGATTAAAAAATCAAAAAAAAACAACCAACAAAAGACGTACATTTGAAATTTGTACTCTTTTTGTACACTTCTTGAGCATTACTATAATATATTATCAATATCGTTACTTTTGGTAAGCAAATATACATTTTATATACAGTATACACAGTGGAGACGTGTTATAACGCGATGGATACATAATCACGAAAAAGAGCAGTTTCGCGCTAAATCGGGGATCGCGTGATTATAGCGTATGATATTGTTAAGCTACGCGTGAGCCCAAAACTCACACCTGAATTCGCTTTAAATCAGGAATTATCGTTTATTATAACGAGTCTCCACTGCACTCAGTACGAGTATATGCGAGTCTTGAAATATGCGAATCTTGGAATCCAATCCCGAGATCCAAACTTGTTATATTAATATGTGTTAAAAAATTAAAATTGAAAAACAAAATCGACATTTATCATAAACCAAAGGCTATATCTTTAAGCACCGCAAACAGATATACCAAAAAAAGGAAAGTTTGAAGTAAAATGTCAAAGTCAATTGAGTACTCGTTAGAAAATAAGAGTAAAAAGAAAATCTCATCTCTCCAACGCGACGAATTCGACAACAAAACGTCATTGGTTGCAATTGGAAGCAGCCGTTGCGTACGTTCTTTGCCTTCATGGCATCATTGATGATGATGATGATGATTGATGGTGAGCGATCTTCTTCTCCAAACTTGCTCTCCAAAATTAATTAACAAACTAGGTGTAATAAGTCCAGTATATGATGTTGAAGATAAGATAAGCTACTGGGAACGCAGCTCGACTTGTTGTATCGATTCTCTTTGCGAGAACACGACAGTTACAGTTACAACTACAACACGTCGCCACCACAGCGCTCACTCGGTTCGTTGGGTGGCCGTCGGGCAACGACACCTTGTCACTCATGCACATGGAATGATTCTGAAATGATGTCCAAAAAAACTCGTCAATTTCATCAACAGCCTACAAGACAGGATGTTATTTTATCACGAAAAATATGTAAACAAAATCTTTACAATGTCGCTATCTACATAGTAATTTTGTGATGATTTTGTAACACTATCTACATAGTGTTAATAATACAGTGGACCCTCGAGATTCGTTCCAGCACACGGTTCAGATTTCGAGTTAAAATTTCCCCATAAGAGATAATGTACAAATTGAATTAATGCATTCCAGATCTTCTGAAATTTATCCAATATAAAACATTTTAAATGTCTTATTTCAAACGTCATTAATAAAACAAGTAAATTTCCAAAGTTCAATGTTTGCGCTTTTAGAATACTGTAGTACATATACAAAAAATATTAGGTAGAATATCACTGTCCAACGGAAGGTGAAATTATCCTTCTCCGATCTGTAATGCACTATATTATATACTCTATCCCAAATTAGCTGGCACAGAATTTGATTGAGGCAGCCAAGGGGAGAGCTAGGTGATCACTATCTCAATGCGTGTACGCTCGTCAACCATTGGCTGATTCATCTCGCTGCCTCCA
>JAQIWH010004478.1:0-16903 GCA_034695005.1 Cryptops parisi | reverse complement strand
CCATTTTCCCGAGTCTAATACCTTATTTCTAACTTGTATCATTTGTACTACTGATTCTCGAGAAATAAATCAATCAATCAATCAATCAATCAATCAATATTGAATTTTTTTGTAACATACAACGTTTTTCCGGGCAATCCTTCATTCTATGAGGTAGTGTTTACACTCACGTGGTTATGGCATACCATCAGGAAATTTCAAACGTTTCAGCTACACAGAGAGCTTTGAGTTTTATATTTATTAATTTAAATAGTAGCTACAACAGACACAAAATGTTTATTGAAAATTATTTCCGGATTACTGATTTCCGGATCCGATGTCGTTAGCTTTTACTACAGAATAACCTTCTGTGTTAGACTGGTGAATTAATGGCTAATGAGTTTGTTTTTTTTTGTATTGTGAAAGTTTGTCATTTATAAGAAAAAATGTTAAGGGTACTCGTAACTTTTCTATACTGGTACTGTATATTTTTATGTTTATGTTCAAGTTCAAGTTAGAGGTTGGATAATTAACTTAAAACCTAAAGGTACTACGTCAATTTGATATCAGAAAGCAAGAAATAAAAGGTCAAATAACCATGTTAGCACTACACCTTACGAGGTTTACTTATGAAAAAAAAACACTTCTCTTTTACGTCATTATAAATTCATTGTCCACCATCGTACTTCGTATTTTTGGAGTCTATAAGAAATGAAGGGTTAACAATTTTGTAAGAAGCATTTCCTCAGTAGCCCCTTCATTGATCATCATTTCATTCTTTACCAGTCTTGTTTGTTTTAATTGCAACTTTCCTCCCTTTGGTCGGGTTTATATGAAAGGAAACAACAACTAAGTGATTCTTTTCAAGTTGCACCAAGTGGCTCTTGGGACACTTTAAAACGCGCGACAACCAATTCTCTTTCGCTCATCTTTTCCACCACTCTTTCCGAAATAGCACACAAACACAACAGGGGAATCCGACAGCCAAGAGAAAAGTGCACGCGCTCGAATTTCAATAGAAAATTCTACGAGCCCCCATCACCAAACACTCGAGTCATGCCCCTTGGTTTATCGTTGCTCGACACTGAAGTTTAGCCTCACCATCTTTTAGCCTCAACACGAAATATAGAGGGAGAGGGTAAGTCCAAAGGACAAAAGCTATGGACCTTTGAGGGTCAAAGTTCACCGTTTAGTCGAAGAGGGCCCCCCAATGTCCACGCGAGGAAGAATTGATGTTGTTTGTTTGTAGTGGTTGTGTTGTCTTTTGCTAAAAAGGATATGAAAGAAATACATATTATGACAAATAAAAAAAAATAAGACGACGTTGAGTAAAACAAGACACAACATAACAACCATTTTAAGCCTTATCTTTATCACGTTGAACATGTTCCATTTCGGCATTTTAAATTCTGTTCAGTGTACCGAGTATTATTATTTTTTATTTCAGTGGACGACTTTGTTTATATAAGAAAATTTTATTTAATACGTTTTATATGTCTAATCGCACTTAGTAATGTGTACATTAATATCAATTCATAGTTATGCACAACTATAAATAGACATTTTAATAAAAAATACATTACCGTGTAAATGAAATGGTTCCACATTTCAAAACGAATGATATATGGTGAGATTTAGATAGGTAAAAAAAAACTGACCAAATGTTGTTCTCACATAAGAAATCAAATATCATTATAGATCTAATAAGCCTACATTGGATACAATTTGTTTGTGCTGAGCTTTGATGTTGTCTCACATTTTATATGCATCTTTATAACACGATTTGTAATTTATCCCAACGGGGTATTTTGTATAAATAAATAAATAAATAAATAAATAAATAAAAAAATAAATAAATAAATAAATAAATAGATTGATAAAAATACGTGTACAAGGGAGTTCTCAATTTAAGCGATTTTCGTATTTGCGATTTCGCTATTATGTGACGAGTTTGTTTTCTTTCTAAACTATTTAATGCGAATACATTTTTTATATACCCTCTTTTTAATTTTTTAAGAAATATTTTCTATTTTATGGAAATTTTGATCAAAATTCGTGTTTTTCGCATAACATGATTTTTGCATAAATCGAGGACTAATAATGCACACACGCTTTAAGATATGGTGGCACCCATGGTGTATACACCATGGTGGCACCTTATGACGCCAAACAACTTTTCCGCGGGAAATTTTGAATTCATTACCGCTGAGTAAAATTATTAATAAATTATAGCTGGTCATTGAGGTTAATTAAATATTAAAACTTTAACACCACGCGTTGATGTTGCTCGGTTCGTTTAACTTGATGTACTTTTATTAAGGAATTAGTGCAGCCATCAAGTCGAAAATGACATTGTGCTCTTTTTACCTATACTTTTATAAATTAAATTTAAAATTTAATCTTCGACTTTATTCTTATGCACGAATACTTACGAAACTATCTTGCATATTAATAAGGACTATTCTTGTGTTTAGAAAGTTTGCCAAACGTAATGTCAATAGCTCAACAAATTAAGACTTTAACATTAATGTGAGAATCCCCATTGCAAATGCGTCATCATTTATTCGTGACGCTTTATTATTACAGTAGTGTATAAAGTATTTACAGGGTGTCTCAGCAAAGAGTGACTTTAAAACCAATCGTAACATACAGTATACAAAGTATCTCGAGAATTACATTGATCTAATAGTACAGTAGGTATATACGAGCTAACAGGCATATTAGTGGGCTATTATTTAAAGCTTACAGTGTCACGAATAATTAGTTATGCCAGTATTAGATTTCGAAAGAGTTTCTTTCTATTTCGATGTTAAATATTAATATATTCTTCGAAATCTTTGGAAATCATAGTTCAAATATTAATTTATGCACCGTGCAATACGTACATATCGAAATTTCTATAAAATTCCCATGAATATATAGTTAGTTAACTCCAGCGTAAGGTCATGTATTTTGCGCCACACGTGGCGTACACATTATGTAAGCAGTTGAAGGAAAGCTCAGCCACTTATGTATCTCCCCATAATTTTGCGTAATAGCAAAATTTTCTCGCACATACTGCAGGAATGCTCTAGTCGCATAATAGCAGAATCGCATACAAGGAGTTCGTTTAAAATCGAAGATTTAGCTGTATCAAAAAAAAAAAGTTTTATTGAGTGAATTATCATTAAAACAGTCATATTTCAAACATACAGTATGTAAAAATAATAGACAAGTAACGTAATAAGTTGCAAAATGTCCATTATGTTGTAGTGAAAGTTTTTCATATTTGTTTCTCAGCTCGGAATGCAAGTTGCGAAAGAAATTGGCTTTTCTCGTGAATTTTGTAGATGAAATATTTTTTTTCAAAAAATAACTCGAACAAGAACAGCTAAAGACTTATTAACATTCTAAGCAACAAAGTCATTCAAAGTTATTACTTTTTAAAGCGGCCATTTTACACGTATAAACATCATGAATTCTTAATGTGACTAGCTGCGAAATAATGCAGTATGTTTTATTTCAAACATCTTTCTCTCGTTTGCTGAGAGAGTGAAACAAGTTTGAAAATTAAAACAAGTAAAGTTTATTAAGAAACATATAGTGGCGCTAATAATAACCCGCTCATTTGAAGTTTAGTCGAGCCTAAGCGAAACTTAGTTTTGTTTTAATTAAAATTAAACGTTAAAACTCATCATGACAAGGGACACCATCGTAAAATCCTTACTGGAGCAACTATTTTTCTTAGATCTGCACCGAAATTGATGAATTTTTAAAATTATTTTCTAAATTAAACACAAACAAACATATTATTTGTATTTTTCAAAAACCTTGTATTTAACATGTTTTAAGCGTTGTTTGCGTATTTGTTTCAACATTTTTTGCGGTCTCTAAGAAAGACGAAATTTGACACATAGACATAGTCCGCGGAACATACAATTCTGTTAAATATTTGGACTGATTTGCGTCAAAGCAAAAAATTTGTGCACAACTAGACGTCAGATTTTTGCCATCCAGTTTTCATTGGTCGGACAAGAAGCTGACGTCACAAATGTCCACAAATTTTTTTCCACAAAAATCGTGTGTGTTGGAAGGCTTTAAGGAAGGTAGCGGTTAGCTATTTCGGTGTTAAATATTAATAGATTCTTCGAAATCTTTGGAAGTCATATATCAAATATTAATTTATGTACCGTGCAATAAAAATGTTGATTTATCCAATAAAAAAAATGTTTATTCAATGGAAAACTAAAAAGAAACTATGTACAAACAACTTGCGTAATTTTTCAAACCTCCTTTTCAATGATTTCCAAGTAAATTACATTTTAATTCAAAAGAATGCTTTCAGGTTTTGAGGTGCCTGAATGCTTGAAAATATTTTATGCTTCTAATTTACCAGAGTTCACCAACAGAATCTCATTAATAAATTTTAATAAAACGAAATATTTAAAGAAAGCCACCTCCACCACCACCGATTGTGAAATATTTCCAAGACAAGCTTTAAAACTGACTTCGCCGTCGAAATTTTGCACCACTCCCTAGTGGTGATGACACTTTAAAGACGACATAGGACTTTTATTAGGAACCTAATCGATCTTTAAACTATTTATAAACTAATTCCTTAGTTTGGAAATAAAAACAAACCGAACAGGATTTGTGTTGACTATGCTTTAATTTTATTTGTATAAGCCGTACAGCTGATTTTGAAGACGGTGAGAAGCACGTGTTTCGAATATACCAAACACCGTGTGGGGTTGATCAAATGTAATTTTTTCAATAATATACTCATACTGCGTTACGTGGGCTATTATCCACCAGAGGTGAGTTCTTGGTGCTTAGGCTAACCTAGCCGGCTAGGTAGGCTAAGTTAGCCTTGTAAAAGAACGCTCCGCTAGGTTGGGCTAACTCCGCCCACTTCTAGCCGGCTAGGTTAATTCTCTAGTCATCTCTAGCCTTTCCAAAGACGGCTAAGTTTTGATCACGTGACGGCTAAGTCGGGCTAACTTAGCCTAACTTAGCCGGCTAGGTTAGCCTAAGCACCAAGAACTCACCTCTGAATACATTGAGTGGAAGCGCAAATTTGCACTCCACTCTGGGTTCAATAAACTTTTGGTTACACCCAGCTATTTTGAATCCCGTTTTAATTGTTTCATTTCTTGGACATCAGGAGGTGGATCAAAGTTCACCTAAAGTAAAGATGTTGAAGTGTGCCAAGAGGCACACATAAAAGGTTGTAAAATAATTTGTGAGACAGTTTTGGATTTCAATAGCAAACAACAATGCACTACATGCATACCATTCCTTCAAAATGTGGTCTTAAAAAAACACGTTTTTTATAATATTGCAACTTTGGTTTTATTTTGTGTGTGCCGGTGCCCATGATACGTTTGTCCTTTGATATGCTAGAAATGGTCACTTACGAACTTAAAACCTGCTGCTCCGACTTCAGGTAGTTAACACTGTATAAAATGGTGTGAATGGACGTGAAACTGTCAACCATGTCCAGGGGCATTAGTAATAGCTTACTCCAATTTCTCGGTGCATTGAATCTGAATTTGTTGGCGACAGTAAAGACTTTGCCAACTAGACTGATTGTTGCTACCAAAGTGCTAAACGCCAACGAATGCTGCATCCACTGGGTCACTTCTTCAAAGTAGTAGCAGTCTTTAGAAGAAGAGTTTTCATCCGCTTCACAGTTGCATTCTGTACGGTTCTGAACAAGTTTTACCGAATCGAGTGCTGGAGGCTTGGTGATCCATAAACTGAATGTATTTTCATACTGACATTCACTACTTGTTAAGAAAATGTCCTCACAACAGTCCATTTGACCCAATGCAGCCAGTTCAGGAGAAAATGTCATCAGGAAACAAGTGACGATGATGCATCCTGTGGCTTGGTTAGAAGCTGCTGTCGCATTGATGCAAATCCGTTCCAAGTTGGGTGGCATGGAAACATTAGCCTGCTGATTAGCGAGGATGTCCGCAAATAATTGCAAAAAACTATTAATGTGTCCTGCAGCATCCATGGCAAAGGCTTGAAAATCTCACTTGATAAACACTGGCAGGTTATAGATTCAAGAATAAGAGCGATTTGGAATGTGCAAAATGCTCTACGATGAGTCATGCCAATGGACTCTTCTACCAGATTTAAGATTGATCAGAAACACCTGCTTTGCTTTTGTTGTTGCCCCTTTTTTTTTATTTATTGTATTGATTTTTGTTGTCTGTGGTTGTAATAGGCACAATGATTTAACCAAAATTGGTTCGCGATTTAAAATAGAAATCCTTGACATTTTAATCATGTATTTATTTACACACTGCAATTGATTTTTTAATATGCTTCTTAGGATTAATGGAGACAGGAACGACCTACCATGGGAATTTACTGTAGATTCCTTTCCCACCATTATATTTTTTCCAGCTCACAGGTGAGAGAGAATCTTATTTTCATTATTTATTTATTCCATTGTTTCATCCAGCTCATCTAGTCAAACGTTTTTGGTTTAGAAAATCTGAATCCTCGGTGTATCCCAAAGGAACTCCCATCACCATCGCCAATCTTGCTTACTTTGTGTTAGCCAATCTTCAGGAACACGCACGTTTGCAAATGGCCATGACAATGTGTGGTTCATTATGCATTTCGCAGAATCGACGCCGTCTCTTGTCCTATATGCAAACGTTACTTAGAGACTTGCTGCTTCTTCGAACACGCATTCATCACGTTCAGAATGCCATCATTTCTTACGATGAGCTTCAGCAGAAAGAATCCATTAAAACAAGAGGAAATCTGCTCACCTACAAGCGTTACTTGATCGATAAACTGCAGACTGTGAAAGCAAAACTTGGCAGAGCGAGGTGGTTGGTGCAATCGTTCAGCATTTTTACAGTGACTCAACCAAACAGTACTCAACAAAGTGTAATTTTAAACAACTTTCACCACTTCAAAAAAGAACTCCAGTTGAAGCTAGCTAGCAATTTACTAGTTCACAAGGAAAATAGGAAAACATCGTCCGAAAATAAACCCCCCGTTTACAAAAGTTAATGATTATCAATATATTGGAAACTACCTCGTTCAATCAATACTTCTGTTGCCTTTTTAACACGTTCAAATGACGAGCGTTGATATTTTGTTCATTGCGCACTTGTTGTAAGTTATGGAAACCATGACGTTTTTACCACTTGGCCTCATAACTCATACCTTAGGAGCGTTGCTCCCCATTGACTGATGCACTTGATCGACGGGGAAATTTGTTGTCCCATAATTAAAGATTACATTTCACAATGGAGTGATATTAAACATCTTGAGTCAATTTTGAATGTTCAATATAAGAAAAACCCTCACTGTACTCGAAAAGTAATCAAAACTTAGATGAACACATTTTCTTAGTTTTGTCACAGAAATTAGAAACTTTATCTTGGCTTCTCCTGTTGTTTGGAGTACGCCAAGGGAGAGTTCCCAAAGTGTGAGTCGCAAGCTCATTTTTGGTGGGTAAAAAAAATATTAAGTTGCCCGAAAGTGTTAATACACTGCATTAATTCAAATTGATCCCCTCCTCTTTTTTAAAATATCTTATTGGTGGGTCCCCATGTTCTATCATTTTAAAAAAGTGGGTCATGAACATAAACGTTTGGGAAACCCTGCACTAGGATACAATGAAGTGATGACTTTATGGAAGCTAGTTATCACGCTATAAAAAATGAGTCAAACTTTATTACCATTTACAGACAAGCTTTTATCTTGTTATAACGAAAAGAAAAATGCTGCATAACCACAATGGCATTTTGAAAATTTGGGGTTGAAACGATGCACCAATGGAGACTGATTTTGCACTTTTCAGCAATTGCACGTAATAGTATCAACTAGAGACCCTGTGATGTCGGTTGAAAAGGTTTCCTAAATTCACTTTTACATGTTGGATGTGGTAAACCAAAGAAATATTTTTCGTATATCCACTTTGTAAATTGTCTGTGGTAGTCAGTTTGCTAGATCTAATATCTAAGGTGGCTGTGAACGTACTCGTGAGTACGTTGAAACAACAAATTTCCGACTTCAAACCCTCCGAAAGGAAATCATCGACAACACTGAAATTTGCACTGTCGCCTATCTTGACTGTGGTGGAGGAGATTGGGGTGTGGGCATTGGCATTCCCATTGATGGCGACATTCCACCTGAGACGGCAGCGTTGGGACCCAAGAGAATCTGCAAAAGAAAAGAACACAAGATGTTAGGGCGATGCAGTTGGTTGTTCTCGATTAATTTCTCACTCTTTCCTATTACCTGTCTCTGCTGCTGCCGCTGCATTTCGTCCATTTGCGCCCGTTCCACTTCAAAGATGACGGGTGCCATGAGTATGGCTGTCGATGAGAAAAAGATCCACATGGCCGAACGACCAACACTGTAGAGTTGTTTTACTCCCGTCCAGGAACCGGACGACAGCGACCAAAGGTGAGCCCGAAGTTTCTCGGGGAACATCTCCGTCAAACCCCATAATCTCTCGGGCCATGTTTCTTCCAGCTCCACCTGCAAAAACAAAACATTTAGCAGAAATAGTTGTCAACAGTTTGCATTCAAAGAGTGCACCTGCACCAACACACGTCTCGCGTCTTATGGACCAATGTTCAATATGCTCATTTTAGTTGTCACTCCCTTTTAACACTAGCTCATGAATGCATCCAAGGCAGGAGCAAATGGCATAAAATATACACTAAGAAGCAAATTAACTTAAAACAAGTTTTAATTTATCTCAATCTTTTCAAATACCTTTACCATAATCTTAAAAATACTATCATTAAATTTAATGATTTAAAAAGTTATACCAAAAAATATATGTTGAACTACAATCAATCAATTTATAAATTTGTTTATGAAAAGTACTCTCAGTAGACATAAAAAATTTTCAAAGAAGACATCACGAATTCACTGCGGTAAAAATGTTTGGGCAAAACAAAACACTTGCTAGAGTTCAATACTAGTCGATGAATTGTAGTCAAATATACATGGTGATTGGAAAGCAACTCCATATTGAAAAATGCCAATAACTAAATTAATTATTGGTCGATTGTACTGAAAACAGTTTCACTGTGGACCATGGAGTGGTAGAGATTGTCTTCAACGTTACAAGTCCACATGGGAATCAGCATTGTCTACTACACGTTTCTGCTATGTCTGAAAATAGTTAATCATGGTGGAAGATGGCGTTTGGACTATTGTGTTCACGTGGAACAATGTCAACAATCTTATCTTCAGGCAAGATGGTGTCCCTTCTTTTTTGGAACTCTTTACATGAGTGGCTCGACATTCCATATTCAGGATAATGACGGGGATGTTAGTTGGGTAGTCACAGTCTAAGATTACAGAAACTGGTGCACAACGCTAAGGCCTTTGTGGACTTTTAACATTAGACACTTTCTACCATTCTACAGTTCATGTTAAAACTTGTTTCACTAAAATTGACCAATAATTAGTAAAGTTATTAACACTTTTCAACAGTTACTTTTCGACCACCCCATATATTGTGCCCTGTCCTTATCTTCAAAAAAAGAATTTCCTATGTAGATGAGCCTTGTATTTTTTTTAAAACTACAAGAAAATATACTGAAAGTGCACTGTTAAGTTTTCTAAGGTCTGCTTTTTAACAATTGGAATGAAAATTTTTCCTTATCAAGTTATTGTGAAAGTGCATGCTGATGTTGCTATTTGTTTCATATTTTTCATAAATGAATATTTGTCATAAGTGAATTCAAGCATGAATACGTTAATTACAGAATTACATTGATGCTAGAGTCGAGCATATATAGAATAAATAAAAAACATATGTACAGTATATAATTATGTATAATACCCAAAATACAGCTATTTCATTACCGTTGATAAATGTTCGAAATACCGATATTGGGGAATTCAGTATTAACATCCCTACAAAGTATGGACAGTAGCACAAACAGCCATAAACATCAGAAATATTTATCATCCCACTTGTCTGCAAACATTGGCTGTCTCCAGGTGTCAGTCATGAAATATTATCTTGAACACTTCTGTTGAGTAAAAACTTGCTTGCCACTCTATACATTCAGAAATTAATGCTGTTTGCTTCCTACCATAGCGTTCTCGCGGCTACTTGAAGCAGGTGCCACTCTATCGGCACAGACCAGTTTAGGTTAGTTAAAAAAGTATTACATTTATAATTAATGATAAATCTAGCATTAATTAACTAGCCTAAACTGGTGTCTGTATCCACTGGTTTAGGTTAGTTAACAACAACCCCCATGTAGTTTTCATAGCTATGGCATGGCGATGGCTGCTGCGTAACATATGAGACTGTTCAAAAGTACATTAAATTATCTTGTTTTATCAGAAACCAGCTGGAGCTGAGAAGTTCAGAGCAATGCTGTGGTGGAACTTACTGCATGTGCATGATTTTTTTGCATACTTGCCGAATGAATCATTCGTTGTTTACTGCGAATTTTCGCCAATCCCTCAACTTTTATGCACGGGCACCTCTTGAGTGTGCTGTGTTCATGATAGAGAACAACAATGACAGTGTAGTTGGGAGCGTATGTATCTTGGTTAATTTGCTTTCACATAGTGTTTAATTGGAAAATCCATAGCGTTTCTTTTTACTCGTGTTTCACTGTGTAGTAAGAGCTCGCTAGGTGACTGTGTTTATTTCCCTTTTCATTCTTCTGTTCAACGGATTGTTTATGACTAAGGGAACAGGTCAAGGTCGTGATGAATATCAATCTGAAAATTGACATTCAGAGTTATTTTTATAAATCTTAACATTAAGGTTCTGGCTTTCTTTGTTTGAAAACAGTCCGACTGCTAAATCAATAAGCTTAAAGTTACGAAGAGGAAAAGTCTGCTCATCATAGGTGATGTCATAAAAAGTTTTAAGCGGTCTAAAACTGTCAAGTTGTAAAAGAACAAGTGTTGGATGAAAAGAATTTGACGTTATTTAATCAGAGGTACTTTGAGTTTAACAAGGGCACAGACTGGCCGTACGTCGTTTGGCCCTCTCATTTTATTGAAATCAGAAATACAGAAATAACGACGAGGTGATGATGATACAGATGGAACAAGGTTTTATGATGCAGGAGCAAACAAGAGAGACCGATAAAACCTGCTCCAGTGGTTTCAGACCCCCAAACTGAATCTACATGGCACAAGTGAGAGGTGAATGCTCTGACCACCAAGCCACCATGAAGCCTATCCAATCAGTGGTCCAGAATTTGTAGGCGGTGGTCAGGGAGAGAAAAGGGAGGTATTGGGAAAGGAGACTTTTAATTGAAAACATGTGCCCGAGATCATCCCTAGACTTCTCACCAACATTTTCGTTCCTGAGACAAGATCTGACGTGTAGAGCTTGACATGTATGGAGGGCGACTCGCAAGCGGGACCAAGAGATGACCACATCTATGCAGATGATCCATACTGGAACTCAAGGTGACCCTCGCCCCATCCACTACTTCGAGAGTACGGTAGAAATGTATTATTCCCATGCCTAGTTTGGCAATTTTGTCAACAGAATTAGTTAGTTCTTCTTTGCTGGTGGAGTTTTAAGTGAACAGTAACAAAACCATGAATGCCGAACCTCACCCTGTGTCCATAGGTCTGATTTAGTAGGCTACAGATTATTTAATCGTTTTTGTACATAGTGCCGTTGTAGTCCGATTCATACATTTTGTAATCAATTTCGTAAGATTCACGTCGTATGGACCATTTTTATTGTAAAGATTTACACACTACATGAGTTTCTTGAAAATGTTAGTCATTTTTGAGTGTTCTACATTGTAGGCATGTTTTGTAAATAAATAGTAACCTACAGTAACAGGTATAATCGAGACTATATAGTTAGATTTTATGCAACTTAGGTTGTTCAGGGTGCCTGTGTGGCAACGTGATTGAGAAGACCAGACTCATACAGGTTGAGAAATAGTCGGGGCGTCACGACGACTGAGGCTATTAAACTCAAGCGTTGGGTCAAGTTTATTATTATTATTATTATTTTTCTTTTTTTTTTTTTTAATCTTTTGTAGGGTTGCTTGATTTAAATCAGTCCGGTTTAAATCAATTCATTTTTTTAAAAAATCATTGTTTTAAATCAAAATTTAACATAGCACGTTTTTTCTTCAAATACTTATCAAGAAAAACTTCATTTGAACAATAGAAAACGAAATACTTGTTGTTGTTCTCTAAGGGTAACAAAGCCCTTTGTATATTATAGACAACTAGCGGAATGTCCGTCAAAAATGACAAAGTTCTTAGGTGGTAAAAAAAAATAGGTTTTGTTGTATGAGTTGGTAAGGTACTGGTATTGCTGCCATTTGAACCCGGGTTCGAATCCCATGGAGGGAAAAATAAAAAAGTTTTTTCTTTACGATTTTCTCCATTTCAGTGTGACAGACAAAGCAAATTATATTGTTAAGATTTATATTTATAAACATGGAAAAAGTAGGCTAGGTGTTTCATTGTGAGGTATGAGATTGTTATTTATTATCCTTGATGATGAAGTCAGATTTTTATTTTCTTCCCATAGGAACTGGATGTAATTATTATTACTTAAAAATTAACTCTGGTGGGCGTTACCATGTGAACCACAAGAAAAAATCGTAATAAACATGTTTAAAATTTGGTTTTGGACGTTACCATGTGCATGAGAAAATAAACATTTTGAAAGTTGAGTTTTATATTATTACCATGGATACCAACCCCTGAATTCATTTTACTTTCTTTCTGATCACTCATCATGGATTCATCAAAGAGAAAACGTTTGGGTGTCAGAAACTGACCACAATTGGTGAGAGAATGGGTGATGCGATGCTTTCGAAGAAGAAGACCACAACCCCCACCCACCAACATCATTCCAGAATTCCACCAAAAGTGATATAGACGAGCCTGAGATTAAACAAAAGCCGTTCATAACAGACACTTACATGCACAGGACTCGGTATTTTTTATCATTATTAATTTATTGTTTCTAATTGTTCTTTAACAGTTCCTGAATTAATGTATTTTTCATACGTTTCCATTGATCGTTGTGAGGGTGGAAATTAAAAATCAAAAAATATATGAATAAAAAATATTGAAAGTCAGCTCATTCATTAAAAATCAAGGTGTGATTCGTTAATTGATTTTTCTAAGCAGATAATGTCTTTTAAATTTGCTTAAATGGTATAATATAAAAAAAACAAAAAAAAAATATAAATTTACCGATTTAAATCCAAAAAAACTGATTTTTTCCAACCCTGCTTGCGATTACAGTGTCATTCGTGATTGACTGAGCTTAGAGTTTTACATTTGCTAGTGCCTAGTGGTTGTGTTTTAACTTAAAAGTTTTACGTTACGATTCTGATATAAGTTGTACAAGTGTTCGCCCATTGAACTATGGTTTATTCTTGATTTGTGTTGATCATGAATGGTCAATAAGTACCTGTATACGTTGGAAGTTTTTTTTTCTCATTGATCTTTTCACAATTATTTTTTCTTGACAGGACTCATTGCATACAAGATCCTGAACAAATAAATTTGTCCGCGAGCTGTTTTTCTTAAATGTTATTTGGTCAGGACCTTATAAAAAGTAATCTTGCGGGTGACTCTGAAGATTGAAATCGCCTTCAAAAGTCAATCTTCACAGTAGGCTACCGTAGCAAAGCGTTCTTAGCATTGCTACTTCACGGAAATGCGGCAGACTCCATGCAATAAGACCCTCCCTTTGAAAAGCATAAAGTAACATTGCAATGAGCACTTGTTACACAACAGCAAACAATGGTTACCTGACAATGACTGACTTATTAGGCGAGGCTGCAAAAAATTACTCATCTGCAAAGGATCACTACAGAACTGCACTGAAGTGAAGCTCACTTCTGAACTCCGACTTGTTTTCAAGAAAAAAAGTTGTATCGTAAGATCGGATATTTTTTAAACACACCTCATATATGTACAAAACAATCGCATAGAAAGGCGAAGGTAACAGACTGCATTATATTGCATCAACAGCGAGTGAGAGTAAATGCATAGAACCCCCCCCCCCAAATAAAGCATAATCAAATTGTCTTGCATGTGTTTAATTTTAGGCAGCAGCTATTTTCATATGATATTGGGTGAAAATGGCCCTCCATTTAGCCTAACCTAACCCCCAGTCTAATTTACACCAGTGAACTATGTTCACCCAATATCGAGTATCTCCGATATCAGATGAAAATAGCCACACCTATATCGAAACATCATGTTGTGTTTCAGTACACCACCTATTATTTATTGTACTCTGATGAATCAATAGTTAAAATTAACAAACTATTGTGATGACGATCTATATAGTCCATTCCACAAGCCGAATTTCAATACGGAGCATTACGAAGTATCTTTTTAACTCAATGTTAATTCGGTACAACCCAATCCTAGTGACTTTTAAAGTACATAGGTAGGTAGGTACTAAACCGACACTACAAACTACAGTAGCCTGTAGTTTAGCTGTACCATCATCCTATTGAAAATATAGCCACTTCATTTGTTTGCTCATTACAGTCAGCCAACACCGGTAGAACGTCGTCAATAGTTACTACAATGAAAAGTTATTAGAAAAGTTTCACCCACGATTCTCCTCACCTCGTCGTCTTCGTCCACCTCTTCCTCGTCCATAAGTTTCTTGGGGGAGCTTTCCTTGCTCTCCATGGTGGTCAATGACTCCAGTCCGCTGTCCGCATCCTCGAACGAAGGCATTACACGAAAAGAACGACAGCAAGGAGCAAATCGAACACCAGCACCTCTTCTCCCAAGTTCGAGTTCCAAAACAAAGGCTTTTCCTCCGCCGCTACCTTAATTTGTCGTTTTCTCCGCGATTTCGTTCTCTGGCTTTTCGAACAACTTGATCTGTACTTGCCTTGGTTCGTTCATTCGCCCTCGTGCGAAATACGATGCGAATAGAAAATGGAAGAAGCGGAACCGGAAAAAACGTTATGATGAAACTGGTTGGTTTCGGAATTTTTGTTAATGACGTCATTTGATTAATATCGCATATCGCGGTCAAATTGAGCACACAAACAGTACTTTTGGACGTGTTTATTGCCTTGAATATTGTGTTTCGTTAATGAATGGATGTTGCAATAATAATTTAATAAAAATATTAAAAATTACGGAAAATTCGGATTTTTATTTCGGTTTGAAGCAACAGCTGATTGGGCTCAGCAACCAAGGCCGCGTTTGAACATTGTGAGCGCTTTTAACGCAAATAGCCAAATACCTTCTAAACACAGTCGATAACTTTCGTAACTTATCAAATACAAAATAGAGAGAAAACAAAACACTTCCTACTTTACTGACCAGTGCAAACATTTAACTATTTCCTCTATTTTGTATTGAATGTAAAAAATAGAGGGAATTCAAGGTGCAGAATTTAAATTTTATTCTTGTAATTTAAATAGACACTCAAAGCACTAAACGTGTTTTTACATGTTATCGACTGTCTCAGCGCCCAAAGTGAACGCGGCGACGCGGCCCATGTGTTTTAGTTTTGATGGTGTCCGTCCTGTGCCTAACTTAAACTACCTTGCGTCCTGTGTCTCACTCGGTGAAGTTCTAACAACCTATTATTCTGTGGTGAAGTTTCTCGCTTTTGCTTACTAAGTTTGAACTGAATTGGTGAAACTGCACGAACAGTTTATAATAAGAACAAACTGAACATCACCTCCCAGTGAACAAGAAAACAACTTCATCTGCGTTGACTCGCATCTTGCATTTGTGATCATGTTTGCAATTCAAGTAAGATATCACGTGTAGAACGGGGGAAGCGAGTTTAACGTTGACAGTGAGTTACAACACCATGGTTACAACCTAATGAAAAATAGTGTCCAAGCATAAAGTTTCAGCATTTGAATTTGGTTGTACAATATCAACACTGGTTTGGTTTTCAATCTTTTCAGTTGGTTTCATGTTGACATTTTGGTAGCTTGGAAACGTTATGTTTGGCGATTTTGAAATGTTGGTACAAAATTATTTTATTGACTTTTTTTTTTTGTTATGTTTTGATCATGGTATATTCATGCTTTGCTTTATTTATCCTGAATAATGCTAAACTAAGAATTTCAGCAAAAAATTAATAATTGAAATAATAATGTTGAATAATTTCTGAATTTTCAGGAATTAATTTTTACGGAGTGGCTATTTTCACTCGATATCGGGTGAAAATAGACTGGAGGGCTATTTACTAGAGGCGTGCAAATCAGCATTTAGGCTTGTTCAACCTCGTTCAGAAGACATGGGACTCGTTCGAGTCTGACTCGTTCGAGTCTGACTCGTTCAGACCTCCATGTTCAAACTCATGAGCTTGCAAGCGTTCATTGATCTCCGAGCTTCGGTTCGAGTCAGATGAGCCAAACTGTGCTGAACGCAGAGAGTCTTGAATCAAAACGAGCTGTTCGAGTCTCATCTGGACTCGGAACAGGTCATAGACTCGAAAACAGTGGCAACTCGTGACTTTTATTCGTGAGGGTGCCGATTCAGAAAATTTTAAGAACTGTTATAATATATAAAGATAAAGTTTATTCACATTTAAATTCGTTTTGGTCTTTAGTGAGATGGTATAAGCCTATAAGGGATTACCTGCATGAAAAACAGACGAGACCTTGACCTTCTCTTCCCACGCTTGCATCAGCTTGCATTTTCCTCCAGTGCATATCTTGCGCATGCGCATACTCCATCGACAGTTGTAGGTTTTCGAAAGCACTGAGTTTTGGGCAGCTCTTTCCCACGCTTACCAAACCTGCTGTGTCACGCGTGTGCGCAGAAGGCGCGCCTAACAAACACGCTTCGTTCAGTGGAGCTGACTCGTAAGCGAGCTCCGCATATAGTACAGTAATTTAGTTGTTTTTTTGATGAAAAAATAACAGAATCCTCTCAGAAGATAGCCAATGCATTGGCATTAAGCTTGGGAATTATTGATAATGTATTAAAT